>JARFJB010001456.1:605000-717500 GCA_036346205.1 Vesta saturnalis
TATGCCCGCGTTAATGCTAACTTCTTTTGAAAAAAAGCCATCAACTACGACACGTATTCGCCTTGTATCAAGGAAACTAGAAACCCAGTTGATGAGCATATCATTTGACCCAAACGAGGTGAGTTTGGCAAGTAAACACTTATGCCAAACTTGGTCAAATGCCTTTGAGATGTCTAAAGCGACTACAACTGTTTCACCGGACTGCTCTACTGTATTGTTCCAAACTTGGGTCACGTATGAAAGAAGATCGCCTGTTGAACGACTTTGCCTAAACCCATATTGGTGGTCACTAAGGAGTTTGTTAGTTTCAAGGAACGTGAGCAGTTGCTGATTGATGGCTTTTTCCATGATTTTAGACAAAATGGAAGTGATGGCAATTGGTCTGTAATTTGAGGATCGGTCTTATCACCTTTTGGGAATAGGTTGAACATTTGCTAACTTCCATGATGAAGGAATTCCCAGAAGATATAGAGATCGTATAGAGCTTAGATAGGACTGGTACTAGTTCGGGGGAACATTTATTTAAGACAATAGCTGGGATACCGTCTGGGCCAGTCGCCTTATTGAGATCAAGCCTACAGATGATCGATTCGAAGAGTTAGTACCGAAAATGAATTGGTTTCATAACGTATGAAGAAGAGTTGACTAGGGGCACATCTTTTCCAGAATCATTGAGACACGAGTTTGATGCAAACAAATCCACAAAAACGTTGGCTTTGTCTACAAAATCAGTAAATACCGATCCGTCAATAGATGTCAGAGGGGAAATGAAGATGTTCGAAAGTTGTTACTAATGGCTTTTGCTAAAGACCAAAATTTACGACTGCCTAAAGAAGATGTAGCTAGTTCATTGCATTTTCGTTGTTCGAACAACTTTTTAGTTTTAGTGATGGCACTTTTGCAGATATTTCTAGCACCAGCGTATTCTACATGACTGTCGACCGATTTATTAGATTTCCATTTAATGTAACATTTATTTTTTAGAGATATTGCATCAGCACAAGCCTTATTGAAGCAGGGTTGGGAACCTGAATGACCTATATGGTACTGTTTTTTGGGAAAACTGTTTTTCTGAAAAACAATCATAACTGTAGATTTTAATGCATATGCATATATTGAAATATGCATGAAAGTGTCAATAATGCTCCTAACAATTGGAAATGGAAAAGATGTTACAAATTTTAATATCTTGTTTATATTTTCACATTTTTCTAATCATTATAGTTTGAATTGGGCAGATACAGCTAATTTGTTGCCATTTTTTGACAAATTATTTGATTCAGTAAATGGCAGCAAAAAGGAGTGTGTAAAAGACAAAGTGTTACGTTGACAAGTGACCATGTCAGTTTTTTAACACAAGATACGTTACTAATGCAGGCTTCTATGGAATTTGCACAGCGCTTGCCTAAAAACTAGAAGAAACCGCCTAGCCTAAGTAATTGGATGTTTACTACAAACAATTTTCTAAACATTTGGAATTATTTAAAGACTAGAGATTTTCAATATCTTCTTGGTCGACACCTTAATCAGGATCCAATTCAAAATTTATTTGAGCAAATTAGAAGTCATGGTCCAAAAAATATAAATCCAACAGCCAATTTTGTTGGAACTTTTAAATCTGTCTTTATAAATAATATGTTAACTTAACTTAGCCTTCACGCCATTCCCTTGCGGGGTAGGCAAAACAATGCCTGCCTCTTATTTATTTTTCATTCACAATCTTTCTCCATACTTTCCTATCTATGCATATCTCCCTAGTTTCCGCAAGGTTTATACATTGTCTCTGACATGCTCTTTTATTTTTAAAACTCCTTACCTTTCTTTCCTTTATCATACATTCTACTACATTCAGCCAAGTTTTACGTCGCCTTTCAGACCCGGCCTTTCCTCTAACCTCACCCACATATATTTGCTTCGTTAATCTTGCATTGTTCATTATCTCAATGTGACCAAACTAACATAATATACTACTTTCATACTTATCCATCATCATGTTTTCCTCGCCACATTCCGTCACTAAGCATTATTTATATTGTCTCTTCTCGTTTTACCACATGCGCTTCTCAGGAATCTCATACCCACGGCATTTATTTTTCTTTCAAATAATAAATAATAAAAATCTTTGCAATAACAATGAATTATAGAAAACTAATAAAAAACTTATTTTATGTCACAGTAGCGCGGAGCAAACAAAGCAATTATAAATACGTATTTGTAGGAAAAATACCAGATGGGATTCATCCTTGTAATGAACCCCTTTCTATAACGAATCCAAACGTAAGCATTGTCATAGGAACTGTTTTATTAGCTTAAATCATAAAAATAAATAACTAGATCGAATCCGTAATCCAAAGTAAAAAAAAAAGTAAATAAATAAAATAAACAAATAACTGGATCTAATTTGTAATCGAAATTTTAAATTAAAGTAATTAAATAATTTCTTTTCTCAAATAAATGATAGCAAGTCGCGTTAGGGAACAATCTAATCTAAAGGCAAGTAGAAAGGTACTGAATAGATTTTATCGGTTTGAATGTTACTAATAAACAAAAATAATAATCTAAACAGAATTTTGTCAAATATAAAAATACAAAGGATGTGACTATACAGAGCAGATCCGTATTAGGTGGTAAGTTTTTGAACATTTCTTTTCTCTTTATTTTTAAATTTTAAGGTTAATCCAATTTTTGTTTTTGGTACTATATGTGATTCTAAGTTTAATTATAACAGGGTGTTGCATATTGTCTTATACAATATTTTTCATTGACTGCAAATTAAAAATTTAAGCTAACTTTTACATTTGTTACTATGTTTCATCTTAATTGTAATTAATGAATCCTACAACTAAACACTTAATGTCGGGAAAGCTAACGGGACCATTATCGTTATGTGTTGTTACCCTTCAATTGAATAAAAAAAAAAGAAATAGAAAAAAAAAGAAACTTAGAAACATTTAAGTTGTCACAGTTCGCGACAATAATGAAACAGATTTGATAAATAAATATTATATTAAATAACAAAGAAATTAAGAATAATTGAATCATTTGGTCGCAAATAAATAACAGCATCCGGTGACAGGTGCGAAAACCAGGAATCGCATAGGGAGCATTCTGGTTGAATCGTGACGTGATTGAAGGGTATGTAAGTGAAAAATGTATATGTATATATGTTCATCTAGATATCCATACAGTAAGCATACACTCTTAAAATTTATATTTTTCTTGCCTCTGTCTATATTGCTACTTCTGACTTCCTTAAGTGTCGAGGCAGTAGACAAATAACTATTCGCTACTAGGACGATACCATTAGTAGGGAATGCTACATCGTCCAGGGCACGATTTGGCCAGTAACCGGTCTGCTTGCTATGGTACTAATCAAGAGAACAATGCAAATAATATGTTCAATTTACATAAAACCACATTCAATTGTGGGGACGACAACTGTGCAGCAATACTATAAAATATCAAATTGCTGATAAACACAAGTGATAAGATTCCTACCATTGGCAAGAATATGTTTTGCCACAAACCCTGGAAATAAATTACATAAATTTGGAACTTTTGCAGTACTTTAACATTCTTTCAAATAATTATGTTGCTGGGTTCATTCTGAAGAAAGTTATGAGAACATTGTATGGTTGCAAACAGTGTATTGGTGATTTTTTTCTAATCAAAACAATGATAATAAACTTATCGCAGAGTGAGAGTATGGATGTAGTTGGTGCAAACGTTTGATGTACCCAACAGAAGCTTTTGCCACAGCATTTCATAATACATGTAATAATTACAGCATTTTTAAAAACAACTGCAGCTAATATGAATTTTTTGAAATTATTACAGCAGAAATTACACCGTGAAGTGACTTTTAACTGTTTAAGCTGTGTAAATCATATTAGTGTCGTAAAAACATTAGTTTTTAAATTATTTATTAGAACCATGGTTCATGCTTATTGCAGAGACATTAACCGCAAAATTACTGGCAGATATACGAGAGTCTATTGTGGTTCTGATAATATAAAATTAAAGGCACTGAAAAAATTCACTCTGTAATATAGATACTAGCAATTCCTACAAGTAGCAGAAATTCGCTTTACTGTCATTTTTTATACAAAAAACAAGTTCAAACGGTGCGAATTCTTACAGAATTTTGATTTCAACCAACTTCAAAACGGCTTCCCACGGCGAACGGGTAATCAAATCAAAAAATTTACTAGAGATTGGGAATCAGCAAAGAATTTCCTATAAGATGACACCACTTCCAGCTTTCTAAACCCTGTAACATCGTGCAACGCACATACACACAGACAGACAGACGCATTTATTAACTAACTTTTTGAAGTTGGTTGATTATCCATATCCATTGATATAAATAAATTTAATAGTCTTTATTAATTTTTATTTTTTGGTAGTAATATTAAAATTAAAAGTGTTATTAATTTACACTGCATTCATCACCGTTACTCTCCATCATTAATAAGTAATAATTACATTTAAGGATTGGTCAGGTTTTTATTTATTTATCATAGCATTAAACTTTATAATTGGTATAATATATCAATCTTAAGTATTCTTTATTTGATACAATTTTCAGGCTTATTACTATTTTATAATAGTGTAATGATTATTCTAATAATATAATTGTCCACACCCTGTATTTTGCAAAATAATATCAACATAAAATGTGTTATTGTTTTTTAATTAGATTTAGTTTTATATAGAGGTATATGCATAATTCTTTAACACATTGCAGATTTGGAATATAGAGCTTTGTTTCTGCAGTTGAAATTGTCTTAACACAAATTTGTATATAGTATACAGGGTGGACACTCTAACTGGAATAAATTATGTAACCCCTTTGGAAGTTGAAATGTCCTACATATTCCTAAAAAGGGCGATAAAACCGATCCCTTAAAATAATAGTAGCTATCACTTCCATTTTGTTGAAAACCCTGGAGAAAGCCATCAACCACCAACTATTTTCGTTCCTCGGCCACGACCACCAGTATGAGTTCAGACAGAGTCTTTCAACGGGTGATCTTCTTTCATATGTCACCCAACCCTGGAATAACACCTTGGGAGGTCCCGTGAAACAGTCGTAGTAGCTTTAGATATTTCAAAGGTTTTTGACCAGGTTTGGCACAAGCGTCTACTTGCCAAGCTCGCTTCGTTCGGTTTATCAGATACGCTCATAGATTGGATATACAGCTTTCTTGACAAAAGACGTATACGCGTTGTCATCGATGGTTTCTTTTCGAAAGAAACTACTATTAGCGTGGGAGTATCCCAAGGATCAGTGATAGCTCCCACACTTTTCCTGCTATACATAAATGACCTTATTTTCTCAACAACTAACCCGATCCATTGCTTTGCAGACGACAGCACTCTACATTGTAGTTCTTCTCAGTTTTACCACAAAAGATTGATAAGTCTAGTCGGGACGTTAAGGTGAAAATGGCAGCCTCAATCAACAGTAACTTAGAACGTGTCCTTGAATTGGGAAGGAATAATCTACTCACGTTCAACGCCGACAAAAGGCAGTGTTGCCTTGTGTCCGCAAAAAAAATCGACCATTTCCTGCTGTAAATATGAATGGATTAGAACTCAAGTTTTCAAACTCTGTTTCTATGATAGAGATGTCCGTATCATCAAACGTTTCAGGAGTTGACCACCTTTTGTCAGCCAGCAGAACAGCTGCCCGTAAACTAGGCTTTCTATACAGATCTAAACAGTACTTCAGATCGCAACAACTCCTTTTACTGTATAAGGTTCAAATTCAACCTCATCAGGAATACAATTCCCACCTCTGAGTCAGCGCTTACCAACACGCCCTTGATATGGTAAACCGCATCCAAAAAAGAGCTATAAGGCTTATAAATGACCCGTCTCTGACCTACAGTCTCTTGAGCATAGAAGAATAGTTTCGGTTCTTTTCTTGTTCTATCGCTACTACCATGGCAAGTGTGACTCCAAAATACACTTCTTAATACCTTGGCAGGCCATCTTCGCTAGAAAGACTCGGTTTGCCCATTCACACCATAGTTACGCACTCAAAATTTCATCGCGTCACGCTAAACAGGCGCAATCTACATTTTCCACACGGCGACCAAATTGTGGAATGCACTACCCAATTTTTGTTTTCCTCCAAACTTCGACTTCAGTCAATTTAAGGTAGCCGTTCATAAACACTTCTCGGCAGCCCAACAATATCCCTAAACCCTCCCAGTGTTGCTGAGTGCTTTAGCACGTTAGGCAAATCTTAGCCTGTTATGGAATACTGTAAGTAAAAAAAACTCAAAGAGGTGAAGTCCGGGAGAAAAATTATGATAGTCATTCTTTATAATTGTTTCCAGCCCTCAATCTGGGGGTTACGGTTTCTCTAATTTAGCCAGCCCTAACTTTTTTTTCAAATGTAAGGGTAGGTCAAGTGATACACAGTGTGAAAGCTTGTATTAAGGGGAATACAATGCAGTATTTATTTTCTCAAAATTTTAAACATTATTTCAAAATCAAAAATAGTAAACAAATAAACGCACTTTCTTACCAAAAGAGGTTTCATTTGAATACTTTCTTAAACTAAACTGCGATTTAACGACTTTTCTGCAAAAAACTCTTTTCTCATGGGGTACACTCATAACTTTAAAGATGTTCAAAATGGTGTCCATTTGTTTCTTGACAAAGACCCAATCGGTGATAAAAACCATTTCTCACGTTCTGAAACATATCTTGTGGAGTATTTCTAATTTCTGCAGTAATTCTGTCCCTCAGATCCTGAAGGTCGGTCGGTACTGTAGCATAAACCTTACTATTCAAATATCCCCATAAAGAAAGTAAGGAGATTAAGATCCGGGATTCGTGGTGGCCATTCAAGTGCACCTCAATAAACCAATCCATCTATTGGAAAAATCTGATTTAATAGTGCATAGTGCGGTGGACCGCCATCTTGCTGAAACCAAATTCTCTCATCCAAATCATTTGGATTATTATTTGGAAATAGAGCCCTTAAATTTGGGAGCAGGTCATCCGTGAGCATAGAAAGATATAACTGCCCACCAAGATTACTATTCAGAAAAAATGGCCCTACCACTCGATCTCCAATAATCCCAGCCCACACGTTTAATTCTTGTGGATGTTGCGTGTGAATTTCCCGCATCTCATGGGGTTGTGCTCAGACCAATAACGACAATTATGATGATTTACCATGCAAAAGAAAGTACATTCATTCGAAAAGAAAATTCATTCCAACTGTACGTGACCATGGTCAATGAAGTTCATCATGAGTTCCCAAACTCAATTCGTCGGTCTGAATTTTCATCAGTCAATTCTTGTAGCATTTGCATCTTGTAAGGGTGCATCTTTGCAGTTTTTAAAACCTTAAACAGTTCGATGACTGACCTCATTATCGCGCGCTAATTGCCGTGCCGAAATCATGGGGTTTTCTTGAATAGCGAACAAAACGTTCAGTTTTGTATTTTCGTCAACTGCCACTCTTCCTTGTCTTGGCAGTTTCCCAATTGTACCTTGAGAAAGCCGCGGTAAATCGGGATGATTTGCTTGAAATAATTCAACTACCTCAGATTGAGTGCGATTTCAGTCACCATATCCGATCATCATGAATATCTCAATGCGAAGGGCTGCCGTTAAATAAGCCATTTTAAATAATTTACTACGATGTGAAGATGTGAGAACTACACTAGAGCAATTATTTACTTAAATAAACGAGCAAAAAAAATACAAGGAACAGGCAATATTGTAATTTACTAACGTGGACTCTAAAAAATCAAGCAGGTAACTAAAATCTAGACTAAAACCCAGAAGATTAAGAGCGTTTTTCATCAACGATAAGACCTGGCTTGCTGACATAATAAATGCACGTTATCAATACGGCACATTTTTATCTACCGACCATTCAAACATTGCCGAAATGACAAAGCATTTAGTGAGTGTAAGAAACACAGAAGATAAAGATTTTTCCTTCAACAACAAAATCAGGCTTGTTGCGATAATAAATGCATGTTATCACTACGGTACATTTTTATCTACCGGTATTTAAATCATTTTCGAAATTAAATACGATTGAGCCAGAGAAAGTAGTTCGTTTAGGTTTTTTCTCTTTATTTTTAAAATGCCCGAGAAAATAAATACTGCGTTCTATTCCTCTTAGTACAAGCTTTCACACGGTGTATCACTTGACCTACCCTTATATTTGAAAAAAAAGTTAGGGGTGGCTGCACCCCCGGGGGTCGATATATGGAGAACCTGTAACCCCCAGATTGTGGACTGGAAACAATTATAAAGAATGCCTATCATGATTTTTCGCCCCTTTGCGTTACAGAATTTATTCCAATTAAGAGTATCCACCCTGTGTGAATAAGGCCCTACATTAAGCTTATACATATGACAAATTTGTATTAGGCTATTTGAACTGATAAAATTGCTAAGTTCCCGGCCCGAGGCTTTGAATTTAAATTTACCGCCGCCGTAGTTGTTGCTCCCAACCATCAGGGGGCGATAGTGTGCTCTTTCACAAAAATTTCTATTGCCGTGATCATAGATATCTTAATAACTAGATAGCCAGAGCATATGAGCTGCGCATTTAAATTACGAGTCAAATTGAACATTTCAATAAGGTCGAAAATGGTCGAAAATTTACAAGTTGGGGGTATTCGGACATGCACAGTCGTATTATTAGAAATTCCAAGTTCAATTTTTGATAATATCAATTGTAATGGTCAAAAAGCGTTTCTCTAACCTCGGTTTTTTGCGCTTTTCGAGATTACTATTAGTGGAAGTGAAATATGAGAAGCTACATAGTGCCTTTTTGTCAAAATGACAGCAAAAAATTAAAAGAAAATCTACAATGTTTCAAGTGAGGTCACAAATAATTATATAATTACGACTATTTGCCTTCTTGCACACACGTCGGCTTATGTTTACACAGTACAGTATTCACTAGTGCGCAATTCCTAATACCCCCATGCGCAGTTTCAATTCAAATCATACATGGTTTCAAAGATTGTTTATCTGGTTATTAAGTAAGATATCTATGGCTGTGATGTATCTATTGAGTATAGGTCATCTGTGGACTGAAATGTTAGCAAACGGCAGCATCTTAACTTCCGCTCGACAGATACTGCAATTTGGTTAGGCATACTATAAAAAATTGTGAATATCATTCCACGGTAAATAGCAGTAACTAACATCACATACTGCTGTTTGCCAGCCTATCTTATTTGGTTACACGTCAGTATTTTCACAAGGGGAGTATTTTAAAAGCTGCGTCACTTACTGTTCTTTATACTCCATTAAAAATGTAATCTTTCAAATTCTGTCACTTACTTCCCTTTGCCTTTTTTGGGCAGTCTACAGGGGCTTAGTGCAGATACGTCCTTAAAGGCTAAAATAAGTAGTTACGACATTTGTTATTAACATAGTGGGTACTTCTGTAGATACGGCAAATTTAATAGCATTCCCCACTCTCAAACAGGTCGTAGATACGTCTTTCTGAGATCACAGAATGATAGAAAATACTGTGAGCATTTTTGTTATACCTTAAGCTAAAATATGTAGAAACGACTTATAAAGGGCCTGTACACGTTCAATATTATTGACAATATTATTGATTCAATAATATTGTCGAACCAGACGAAATGTGTAATTTTTATATTTGCCGTATACGGTCAATATTATTGACAATATTATTTTATAAATCTGGGTAGGTTAGTTTTAGAATGGATGCCAAGGAGAAAGCATGTGTAGCGATTATTTTGCATTTTATTTTTGAAAAAAGGATCAAGCGTGAAAATACACTCACTTACGGTTATTGCATAAAATATCGCTGAGTGATTCCGTTGACTATCACAATTACTTGAGAATGAGTGAAGAAAAGTTCACTTTACTTTCCATGGTTTTGACCCTTCGTTATCTAGCAACTGGAAGAAACTTTGAAGATCTGAAGTTTTCTGCTATTATATCTCATAGAACAATCTTGGAAACATGTGAGGTGCTAGTGACTGTTCTACAGAAGTATATGTAGGTACGTTTTATATTGGTATGGTATACCAATTAGAGTTAGAGATATTGAGAATATGTAGATATGGCACTGAAGTCTTAAATGTCGTTTAGGCATGACTGTTAATAATACAAATTTACATCTTTTGTTCTTATGGAAAACGTTTTTCTGAAAAATGTTTAGTTACTTTATATAGAGCAGAAGGAAAAGAAACTAATTTTCATATAAATAATATAAATTGTATTAAATATTAATATTTAAATTTTTATAAAAACTTTTACAAAGTTTTTTAAATTCAAGTTATTTTACATTTTTCAAGTAATATTACTTGAAAAATGATTACCAAATTTACTATCAAAGTTTGTAACTTCACAAACAGCATCATCTTGTGAATAATGTGCAATAAATTCAGTGTAAGTAGGTTGGGGAGTAGGCTGTCTAATAGGGTAGAGTAAAAATTTTTTTTTGGAGATAGCAAAAAGCGTGGGTGTGCAAAATTTAGTGTGATATGAGATTAGTTTACCAAAAAAATAATTTGAAAATCTACTGACATCTTCAGGTACCACAAAGCATCTAAATTTGCGAAAAGACGAGAAAAAAACGGTATACTTTAAATTTTATTTATTTTATTACATTGGTAACATTTCTTTTTCTTATTTTGGGTAGTTATTTTAAATATGAAAGTGAACTCAAAGAAAATGTAGGGTATAAATTAAACATCTAGTGCTGCCACCATACAACTAAGGAAAATAAAAAAAATAGAGAAAAAACAAAAGTTTCAGTTTTCAAAAGAATGGATTATGACAAGATAATTCAAACAGTTAAGGACAGTATTATGGAATAGGAAAAACACATTGTTAGTCTAATTTATAATCAGATTTTTTTTCAAATTGGGGCATCAAAGATCTGGACTTTAGTCTTGATTTAATACATCCGTCTCTCTGCGATTCGCCTACTGTTGCTGCAGCTTCTGTGACCAAACGAACACATCGCTCAACGGACTGTGTGTGACAGGGGTAATTTGGAAATGTTATTATATGTTCGTTTGTATCAAGATAATCTTTAAGTTCTTCTACGCTGATTGATCTTGTTAAGGGAGGCTCACTGTTTGAATAACTGGCATAACTTATCATTTCATAGTATTAGCCGGCTTCAAAATTGGTTTCTGGAACTTTGAATCTTCTAACACCCAGGTTCTCTTGTCTCTGGTTCCTAGTTTTCAAAATTCGACGTAGAGCTAGAGCTCTGATGGTTGCTTTATCGTCAGTTAGCATAGCCAGCAATAGATTCTACGGATGTGCAAAGTATGCGTTCCTTTGAATGACTGGATCGATTACGTTTCTTAAACTTCGTGGCAGATATCTGCTCAAATAAATAACTTGACACAAATGTCGTATTCCATTCCAACATCCACTCTTGGTTTTGATCGCAAACTAAACTGGTGCGTAAACTTTGACGATATAGGTAGCTAAAGTTGTCAGGTTTTCAGAGGGTCTTCCAGATGAAATATATAAACGCAGTATTCTACTAGCAGTTGTTAGCTAACGTGATTGCGAAATAGGGCCCGGCTTAAGATTAGATAAATGCTGGGAACACTTACCAGACGTTACAGCCAAGACTATTCTATACAGATAACTCTGATCGTTACTTAATTCCGCCAAATCAACTGCTGCTAATGGATTTCCTTCAATTGCCATGTATTTTACAACTGGCTGCATGCAGTTCTTTAATGCTCTACCTATTGGACCAGAAAATGAATTTGGACCATGCGTCGCACCATCCAAGGCCACTAAGGGATGTCGAAGAGGAAGCTCATTTGTGTGTAAGATGCTCACAAACCAATGAAGTGGTTTTTTGTAATAAACTTCTAATTTACGCATTACGCCATTTTCATTTCCGGTATTTACATTAGTTCCGTCGTATTCAATGGCAACTAGCTCTTCGAGGATAAAAAATTTGTAATGACCGTAAATATGTTGGTAGATGTCCCCGATAAAGGAGTTACATGTCCTAAATATTCGGACATCGGCTCCTGCACCAAAACCACATGTTCTTCAGAGGAGTTTATGGGGTAATAAACTATAAACAAAATATATTGATTTGAGCATGAGATCTTTTTCATTGTTTGATTGATTTAGCTGACTAAGCTTCTGCCTCTCTCGTCTCACTTTACTGTGATCTATAACTGATGAAATGTCATCTTTGGTCACAACTCCAAGGTCCTGAAGTAACGCTGAAGACACCGCAGCTGCTCCACGATCAGAGATACCCCATCTATCCCACTCTCGTGCTAAATTTGATAGAGATTTACGCACTTGTCCAGATATAATCGAAACAGGAGGTTCTGGTGAAGTCTCAGAAGAAGCTGATGACAAACTTAGCTACACCTCCAAGGAAGTTCCAATTTCGGAATCATTAGCACCCTTTTGTAGCTTGACAAATTTTACAATATTAGACGATGCCGCTTCTCGTAATTTCCTTTTCTCTCTATTCTCCATTTGTTTCGTGGTATTGCTGTCAACGTTTCCTATCATCATTTTTCTAGCACTTCGCTGATCTAGCAAAAACTTTCTCTCTAAGACAGGTATTTTCTTCAATTTTTCACATGTACACTTTTCAAAACAGATGCACTTGCAGGTTACGATATCGAATAAACCCTTTGATTCTTTCTTAAACTCCTCGATCTTTTTTATGTAGCTTGCAACATTAGCTCTCTGTTTATAGGATTTTAGTATTTCCCGATATTTTTTGTGGTATTCTTGGATCCTTTCCAAAATTCTTTCTTTTGATATTGTAGGCAATGAAGCTAAATTTCCTCGACCTGTGGTACAATTATTTTGGCAACTTCTGCAAATGTGGGCTCCTTCAATTGACCATTAATTTTCAATTCGTTTTTTGTGAACAAATACTGTTGCAAAATGTCCTAGTAAGTCAGCAGAACGTTTGTAGTAAATGGTGAACCAATTCCATATAGTGGACATCGAGTGTTTCTTCCACGGGTTAAAGGTAAAGGTGTTTTTGCAGTCATTGCTGATGAAGATTATTTATCTGAAACAATAGATAATTATTTCAGTCGCTTGACACGCTAAAATAAAATCATACTTTCAGATTTCAAAAATTCAGGACACTTGTGGCACCTCAAGAAATAGCGTTAGGGACCTGAACTTTTTAGGTGGTAGTCAGTATACTAAGTCACAACTTTTTCGTACCCAAGCTAGTTTAGTTTCAGAAAAAAGTGAAAAAAATTTTTTTTTCGCTCCAACCTACTGTCTAATTGAATGTGATGAACCTGATGGAGAGTATATTGCTGCATAGTTGTGCGCATTTATGCAACAGAGTCATTATGTAGGGTGCCAAGTTGGTCTTCAAACAGAACGTCATTTACAGATTTTTCAGCAAACAAGCGCTGCCTTGGTTCCATATCCTGCAGTTTTCTAACCCAGTCGGTTGCATTCTTGTGGTTGCAGAGTTGTCAAGAGTTGCAGCCTGGAAAAAAGAACCCCTAGTAGAAACAATGTAGAATAACTAGGTCTTTTATAATTAATTTAATTTTTTTTCAGTTCCTACATCACCTGAAGAATGGACTAATATTGCCTTACAATTTGGAAATAAAAATAAATTTTGGAACTGAGTGGATACTTTGGATGGGAAGCATATTGCCATAAAGAAACATATTCACTCAGGACAACATACTTCAACTACCAGGGCTTCTACAGTACAGTGTTGTTGTGGATGCTAACAAACAATTTATAATGGTTGACGTTGGATTGAGCGAACGAATTTCTGATGGAGGGGTGTTCTAAGTTTGGTGAGTTACTTGAACAAAACCGACTAAGATTGCCTCATCCCTCACCTCTTCCCAACAGTGATGTCTCTTTCCCATCGTGTTTGTTGCAAACGAGGCTTTTTGTTTAGGCGTATGTCATCGAATCATGTCCTATAAAAACGCTACAGTGATAACAATGGCTTGTTGTTATCTCCATAATTTTCTATTAAAAGAAAATGGAAATGATTATTTGCCACGGTCTCGTGAGAAGATTGAGGAGTGCCTTCTATTGTCATTGTCGCCTACCAACAGAAACAGCAAAAACGTAGCAAAAAATGTTGATCTCTACATTGGAAGCACTCTAATGCAACAACATGACTAAAAAGTTAAAAAGTTAAAAAAAGTTAATCGTGAATCTATAATTTCAAAATTTCTAATGTACCTCTGTAAAATGAATTGTTTTCATTTTTTAGAACTATTGTTTATATTAAATAAAACTAGTTTATTTATAGCCTAGTTTTGGTGTTTTTATTAAAAAAAGGAAATTCGCCTGTCGTAAAGTGGCTATTTTTGAAATTAAAGAAAAATTTATTGCTGTCTTTATTGTTCTTTATAATACTTATGTTTGCAGGTAATTCACAAGATCCCAAAAATTGTAAATCGTAAAATATCCAATATGTTGATTTGCAGACATCTTCTGTTCCGGCACCCGAACGCTTGGAAGTTATGATCTTTTTCAACTCTTTTCGGTAATTTGTTCATTGGGTTTATCTTCTTTCGTACATCTGCACTTGTTGCGTTTGCCTTCATTTCCTTGTAACAATCCAGTAGCTTGTCAAACGATACTTTACATTTAACTTTGTTACGTGTTTAATTGGAAAACGTTTCTTTTTGATAACGTTCGTCGTTTTGTCAAATTTTTACGCATCTCTAATTGCATTTAAATTAACGTATGTAACTTTCGTACACATCTCTTATTTAGTTGTACTAAGTCAAATTTAATACCTTCAGCGACATCTCTGAGATTTCGGATCATTTAATATAAAGCAGTTAAAAAGAAACCTGGGATCTTTTAGGGTCAAGTAATACTTATACATATAATAAATATATTATGTTTTCTACACATTTTAACTTTTGACAACAATGATTATATACAAATTTTCTCAAGTTTGTAAAATTGATTTTTAAGGTGTTGGCCAATTTTTCTTTCTTCCTTTTTAAGAACGCCATTGATGGTGAATGTTGAGTTTCTATAGAATTTTTCGTTTCTGGTTCTGGATGCTGAAGCATCATTTTTTTGGAAAATTCTCCCTTAAAGTAATACTTGGTGAAGTAAATGTATTACCATCGCTTTTAAAAGGCGGATATAGTTGAAATTATTCATTCGTCCAAATCTTCGGTAAGTGGCACATGTTTCGATAACCTCATGGTAATTAAAATTGTTTTCGCGCTTTCGAATATAAAAGCATTCAATACTAATTCTTCACATATATAGACACTTCAATCGAAATTACGTTGAACGTTCTCTATCGGCTCGTTTGTCACCTGTAAGAGGTATGAACGGTCATAATTAATTAAACTTATATTTACCTTCTTTTAGCATCTCTGTACTACCTACGTAAGAGCATCTCTGTACTACCTACATTCCTAACGTTATTCCTTTTTAAATTTTCTGCTCAAATTTTACTGTTACGTTACATCCAAAGCGCATGACTATCGCTGAAAGGCATAAGAGCCTTGCTGACATCCATGACCATATACGTGAAGGCTGCTAGATCATTGGAATAGTACCCGAAATTTGCAAGATCAAATAAGTAATAGATTCAACAATAAAGGTCAGATCTTTATCACCTGGTTACACGACTGGGTTTCCAAATTTCATTTACACCTAGGAGATTCTTAGTGAATTTCTACAACGAAAATAAATGGACTGATAATCTTGATTTTGTAATCAAATAATTGACAATTGTTACCTCTTAATTAAATTTATATATATATATATATTTAAGGTACTTCACAAAATTCTTTTATCTAAAACGGTATATATATATATATATATATATATATATAGAAATTGGTTTAATGAACGAACAGAAATTCAATTCAATAATCAATAATTGTATTGTATTTAAAATTTACTTTTAAAGTACATACAGTAAAAGATTTACTCGAGTGGGACTTGAACCCATGACCTCCACTTTGCTAGAGTGGGGCTCTTCCATCTGAGCTATCGAGGATATATATATATATATATATATATATATATATATATAACTCCTGTTTTGATTGCAATATACCGAGTGTAACGATTATCTGTATTATGTGAACTACTGCAAATGTTAAATATTTAATTTCATATGAACTTGTAATTTTTAATCTTTATGTGTTATGTACATTACTTTTTTCCTGTGGACAAGATTGTTCGGGCCAGTTTATTTCCTATAAATTTCTTGACTACTTTGTTTGTTACGATAGTTATTTACTGTGGACCGAACAAGCTTTGTAATTTACTGTATACTGTAAGGCAAGCAAGTTCATTAATGAAATTCATTTTATTTTTTTTTATCTTATTAGACATCCCAATGGGATTATATGTTAAATTAGCCAATTCCGAATACGAACAGTAAGATCTTAAAATGGCCGGAAGGGGGCATATAATAATTTTACTTTTTTTATTTTATTGAAATTTAGAATCATAATTGCTGTGGGCACAAGCTGAGGCTCACTGCTTGCCATCGTGGGCTTTGGTGGACTGTTAATTTTTATATCTTTTTATTTTATTCTTTCGTCAGGATATCGACAATAAAAATTACTTTGTCGGGGGAATTGTTAGCTTATTTCTACTTCCTCCGTTCATTCTTACTCCTTTCTTTCTTTGCTAAATCCTGTTTCAGGGTTTACAGGGTTTATTCTCCTTTCGACACTTGAGTATTTTCTTATTAAAGCCTGTGTCGCCTACTCATATCCGGTTCCTATCTAACCGATAACTATCATTTTAAGCTATACTTCCAAAAAAACCACGCATCCGAGTGTTCTGCGGTCTTCCGAACGTACGCCTGAGTTTAGTCGAGCCCACTCATTCTTTTTTATGCCATATGATGGTTAGACACGTGGCAACTTTGTTTTTAAAGTCACCCCTTCGAGAATCCCACAGTTCTGGTAGTGTTTCATATAACTTATAAATGGTGTTTTAAATGCGCCACGTATAAATAACGTTTAAATGGTAATGTAATGGTGCCAGGTATAAAAAGCACCAGGTGTAAATAATTTAACATATAAATAGGTGTATGTAAACCTTTTCAAAACAAATCGTTAAAATAAGATCCAAAACACTCACTAAAAGATAATGCCGTTGTCTCAGTCGGTAGATTAAAGTAGGCTGATTCAATCTTTTTGATTTGGTTAATTACCACATTTTGTGCTTGGTTATTTCCACTTAACATCAATATAGTAACTGCAATGTAACAATAATAAAAATTATCTCGGACTCCAAGTTATTGTTTAATTATGTTCAGAATACCTAAACTGAGGATACAATAAAAAAATTCACCAAAATGTCAAAATAAAGGATATACAAACTATGTTGATTAAATATTTAAATTTAGAATTATATAAAATATATCTTAAAAACTAGTTGTAATAACCTTAAGTTACTAAATTATGGGTGTAAATACCTGTTCGAAAAATTTTTGTACACAACTTTTTGATAACATTTGGTATCTAAACCAATACGGAAATGTAAACCAAAGGTGATGTAATCTTTGCAACGATATTGCGCAATATCTCGTAATAACAATGTTGTACGTTGTAAACCATACCAAAGTTGAATTTTACTTCTTACAAATTTATCTTCATGAATTTTGAATAATCCAATGTTTATTGCATTCTCTCGAAAGTTCAAATAAAAAATGGGATCTAAATTTAGATCTGCACTAAATGCAAAACGCAATCATAAAATGAAAGCGTACGTAAAAGTAGAATTAAACGTGTAATTAAAATAGAATTACATGTGCAATTAAAAGTATCTTACCATTAAATCAATGGCACTTTTCACAAAATTTAGGTGGAAACCCAAACATGGTTTCCTAATCAAAACAACGTTCAACAATTCATCTCAAAAGGACGCTTAGATATCAGGTGATACAGCGGTGCGCGAAAAAATACGTGCAGAAAATTAATTCAAAGATATGGGAATATAAACCCCTAAGAAAATATGCTCTTAAGTTACACCAAAATGCAAATTAAGTTACCTACCACATACTTATAATTCATTAATAATTAAAACTTTTTTTATTTACAACTAAATGAACGAAGAACGTAAAAGATTCGTTACAAACTCAAGGAACTTAATTAACTGGTGCTTCTCGACATCGTCGAGTGTTAACTTCACTGTGTTCCAAAACAATATCATCATCCCCGGTAACAAACATGTCTTCTACTCCTTGACTCGACCTTAACTGCCTGCTCTAAACAAAGATCTAGCAAGAGTGCGGGACGCGAACCTCCCTCCACTTTTTCACTGTATTGACAATAATATTGATGCAGACGCACTCATTTCAAGATTATTGTCAATATCTCCGATATTGACGGCTGGATTACAAGATTTCTAGATCTACTACAATACTCTTCGTGAAACCATCAATATTGAGAAGAAAATCTCAAAAATATTGTCAATATTCTTAAATATTGTCAATAATATGGCTCGTGTACGCTCCTATCAATCTTAACAGGGCAGTTTAGGGTAGTACGCAACTTACAAAAAATTGTCAATAAATTATTGGGGATCATGAATTGGTGGTTAACCCAGATATTGCCACTGTCCTTTCAGAAGTCACACCGTCATTTTTCCAGAACTATTTTTTTCAAAAATAAATTTAGAGTTTAAAACGTACACTTTTACCTATAAAAAATAAATAGGAAATTATTAAATTTTTCCTCCCATGAGTCACTTAAGAGAAACTGGATGTCCTTTTAAAAGGACAGTGGCAAAATAGGCTACTACTATCATCTTGCAAGTTTTTTCAATACTGAAATGAAACCAGTATAGATATGCCTATAAGTGTATGTTCAACTTCTAAAAAAAAACTCTTAAAATAGAAAACTAGTCTTTTGTGTGATATTGTTGAAAACAATCCTTGGTATGTAAAGTTACAGTACATTTTTTGCAGAAAAAGTTGCTTTTTTTGTGACAGAAAGTACATAGAGTTTGCTTTTCTTGGTAAGCAACCATGTGATCTACTCCATCATATTTGGAGAAAGAATGTGCATCTTTCGAAAGTCTACTTCCTTCCTTCTGATTACTTTTTGAATCATTCTAGTATTCCCACCGCAATGGACCGCGTGAAACTCCAATTTTCCGTCATCAAATTTGTAAAGACGCCCGGAGTTTTGTACAGCCATATCAACAAAGTGACTGAAAAGAGAAAAATACCACTTTTTGCCTCGAATGGATGACTTGTATAAACTTATGTTCTGATCAGCCCGGTCTACTCCTCCCATATTTTCATTATATATTTTGATTATGTGTGGCTGTGGGTTATCTCTCTTAGAAAATCATTTGACCTGGATAGTTGGAAAAACCATAGCACGGTTTGAAGCGATGTTGACAATACTGTTATCATGCCACTTACACGCGACAATTTCATTATCTACTGTTGAAGCATAGTCAAAATTTCCACGTGACTGTTTTTCATTTCTTTGAACGACACTATTGGGCAACTCTTTGGTAAACGATTTTCTCGTATTGTTCCACTACTTTTTATATCTCTTGATTTTAATTCAGAAAGCAGCAGCAACGACGTGAATAAATTGGCAAAAAAACGTGGTAATTCACGTTGTTTTCAGAAATCTGCAAAGCATCTAGAAACTCAAGGACAACACTTGCACCTAATCCCAGAGCCTTATATTTATCTGACAATTTAGTGTTTGAGCCTTGATATGGCTCGAACCACTCAATATATCCTAGTCTGTTAGTTCCAGTCCATATTTTGTATACCCAGCGAATGGGTTTCTCACGAATAAATTGTCTTGTTGGGTGTCTTCCATAGTAGGGTACCATCGACTCGTGTACGAAGTGATGTTCGGCTGGTGGAGCCATATCCATAAGCTTCTTGTTCAATAGACTAATCAAGAGTCACCAGCAGCAAGATTTGCATTGTTGCAACAATGTAGATTTTGAATTATATGGCGAAATCGGTTTCTTGTCATTGCATTATAGACGAACTCATTGTTTGTATCAGGCGAATTTTCGCAATACATTTCCCTTCGCGGAAGGCAATTGTAACCACTTAGTATTAATATACCAATAAAACAACGCATTTCATCACTTGTTACATCAGCAACACGATTTTGACCACTGGCGTACAAATTGGTGTAAGTGACTAGCAAATTTATCACTTCATCATCAAAAAATGAAAAAAACGTGTCCACAGGCGGTTTTTCTTGTTTTGGTCCATAAGCAGCATCCCAAGTAGGTAAATCAGAGGTGATGTCATTTTTGGTCCACGAAAATTCATTTTTTGCTTTCGCTATCTTGGACATTTTTTTTCTCTTTACAAAATGAGATAACGGAAGATCATCTTCACTATCTAGTTTGCGGATTCACTATCGGATTTAATGTTGTTAAAATTTACCTAAGCAGCGGCTCTAAGTAGAATATAAAATCACTTGTTGACAAAACATTAATCGCGGAAAATAATCGCCAGTCCCCAAACGTTTTTCCAATTAATAATAGATTACTGAACAAGTAGTGCCATCTATCGGGAAGTTGCCCGAATTGCGCCACAGGAGCTTATTTTACCATGGCGTTTAACCCTTGAAGAATCGGATGCCTGCAAATTACATGAACGGTCGGGTGGTGTCTGACAGACCCAGATTGTAATTTTGCAATAAACAAAGAATAAATTTATTTAATACTTGCATAATCTTGTTTTATTACATTGTTAACACATTTTAACTATTTTAACCCGTAACTACTACTATTCGGTCCTAGGGACCCAGTAACATCTAAATTCTTGAAAATCGCCCAGACATATTAGAGTGGGGGAGTCGTGCTTCCAGTTATTCTCCAGTCAGGTAGTTCTTTGTGGAGTGCTGTCGTGAGTGGTTGTTTATATTGTTTACGTCCCGATAATTTAGATAAGTGGCCATGTAAATTCATGTACATTGCTAACTAGTTACTTGAGCATGGTTACAATGAACAATAATCATTTAAGATACTCATACTAGCTGGTTTTTATAGTTATGAGCGCCTCAACCAATGAGCTACTTTCCGATAGCCAGTTGGCGGAATTATTGGACGATGACGCTTTTTGGATAGATATGGACAATGATAACAATGCGCAAAACGTTCAAGACATACCTATACCGGAAGAAGAAAAAGGCAGGGCTTTTGGTCAAATATTGAGTGGCGGCGACGAAAGTGATAAGGAAGAAGAAGATTACGAAATTTTTAGTGACCATGATTCAGAAAGCGAAGTTGTGGCTGATCCAAGTGAAGATGATAACCAAGAAGAACATCTAACAGTTTCTTCCAGTGATAGTAACACTGCTTCGACTTCGAACGCTTTACCATCTGAAAAAGCGTGGTACGGGAAGGATAAAACTAAATGGTCCAAAGATGCTCCTACTTGTAAAAAAACTTTAAAGCACAATATTATAAAAAATGTGTTACCTGGTCTCAAAGTCCCAGCTCGTGCAAATCGTTTTACAACTCCGTTGGCAGCTTGGAAATTACTCTTTACCGACAATATGATTCAAATTATTGTTCAAAACACTAATTTAAAAATCGACGAAATGAAAACTCATTACAGTAAATTTACAACACGCAGGAACAGCAGAAAGAAATTTTTGCCCACGTTTGTACACAACACAGACGAATTGGAAATAAGAGCTTTTATCTTCTATACATGCAAGGACTTTTCAAGTCAGGTCACGAAAATCTGAAATCTATGTGGGCTACTTATGGAACCGGCAGGCCACTATTTCGGTGCACTATGTCATTGGCACGGTTTTCATTTTTATTGGCCTGTCTTCGTTTTGATAATGCTACAACTAGACCTGAAAGGGTAAAAAACAACAAGTTAGCTGCAATCTCCGATCTATTTGAACAATTCGTAACCAATTCCAAAGAAAATTATGCTTCGGGATCTAATCTCACCATAGACGAGATGCTAGTTCCGTTTAGGGGGAGATGTTCATTTCGTATGTACATTCCAAACAAACCCGCTAAATACGGGATAAAAGTACAAATATTAGCTGACAGTAAAACCCACTATATGGTAAATGCCGAAGTTTATACCGGTAAAGATACAAAACCTACGAGTGTAAAAAGTAAATTGTCGCATCCCACGCAAGTGGTGTTACGTTTGATTGCACCCGTTGCAAATAGTAATCGTAACATTACAGGAAACAACTGGTACTCTTCTATTGAGTTGATTGATGCACTAAAAAAAGTGGTCTGGCGTATGTGGGCACCATGCGAAAAAATAAGAGACAGATCCCTCCACAGTTCCAACCAAATCGTAACCGTGATGTACAATCTTCATTATTTGGGTTTTCAGCGCAAACCACTATTGTATCTCATGTACCAAAACGAAGAAAGGCAGTTATCCTAGTCTCTAGTATGCATCACGATAATTCCGTCGATGGTGTTAGCAAAAAACCCGAAATAAATTTATACTACAATGGCACTAAAGCAGGAGTTGACGCACTTGACGAAAAATGTGCTAATTATTCGACGTCAAGAAGAACTCGCAGGTGGCCAATGGCATTATTCCACGCCATAATAAATATTGCTGGAGTGAATAGTAGGATCATATACCAGTTCACCCAACAAGAAAAAGAAATTTCCAGGTACAATTTCCTCAAAGAGCTAGGACGTAAATTGTATACTCCGTACATGACGGCTAGAATATACAACATGCATGTACCTCGCAAACTTCGTTCAATGGCCGCTGATATTCTAGGAATTATCATGGAAGAACCACCTGTACCTTCGGAAAACCCTTGTAGGTCGAAAAGACCCAGATGCCGCGTTTGCCCGCCAGGAAAAGACCGGAAAACGACTAATTACTGCGTTAGGAGTAAAATTTCAATATGTTTAAAATGTGCGGCCACAATGTGCCCAAAATGCATTTAATTATTATTTTTTATTATTATGTTATAATAGAAGCATAGATTGGTTAAATAAATGTAAAAAATAAAGTTTTTGACAAAAAACATTATTGTTATGAATTTTTTAATTATTGGGTCCCTGGGACCCTGTAGTAGTACTTATGTTGCGTATTTTGGGTAGTAGCCGTTACGGGTTAAACACATCACTAAAATAAACAAAATTTTTATCAAAGGGCAAAAAAAAGTTAACAAAAACGTACACATCTCACAAAAATACCGTGTTTTACGATATGGGCAATAGGCGCAACGACTTTGTTTATTTTCACGCGGAGGCGGCGGAGGCTCTGGATGTGCAGATGCTCCACTTAATTTTTGAGCGATATTCCTAATTTCTTTTTGTAAACGAGGGTCCTTTGCTCTTATAAGCATGTTTTCTTTTACCAAGGCTAAGCCAATTGCCTTCAAAAACAATTTCGTGTATTTCTGCTTAAGTTATACGCAGCACATTTCTGATCGACCGAGTCAACGCCTGATTTTGTAATATTATAAAATCTAATAATATTCGGCTAACATGCATCTCCAGAATCTTCGTCAATCGTGTCATCATAGTGAAAAGATGATACCACTGTCACGACTTTTTCTTTCTTTGGTATGCATGATGCCAAAGTCATGAATTTAGAAAATGCAAACATTGACGAGGACTGTGGCCTGTTGGGATCAAGAAGTTCTTTTGGAATCTCCCTCTTATTTTTGCGAATTGTTCCAACAATTGTAATTTTGTGCTGCTCCAGCATGCGTTTTACAATTTCATAACTGGTAAACCACTTATCGATGGTTATATTTCTAGACGTTCCCAACACTGGCTCACATATTCGCTCTACTAAATCTGTTGTTTTAGTACTAAACAAGTATGGTCCTGGAGGCTGAGTTCCAACATATACTTCCATATTTACCGTGTAAAAACATCTGGCATCCACCAAGAAAAATACTTTGATTCCATACTTGGCAGGCTTATTCGGTATATACACGCGGAATCCGCAACGTCCACGGAATGCAAATAGCATCTCGTCCAATGTCAAGTAAGATCCAGGAACGTAATGAAGTTTACAGTTCTGATTAAATACATTTCTGATTGGTGCGAGTTTGTCTAATACTCTTCTTTCTCCTCTCGTATTTACATCGTCAAAACGCAGACAACGAATCAAGAATACAAATCGCCTTTGGGCCATAGTAGCTCGAAACACCTCTTCGCCTGTTCCATCAGTAGACCAAAATTCTTTGTAATTTCGGCGGCCAGCTTTGAAAACCCCAGCGAGGTACAACAGCCCAATTAAAGCCTTTATTTCCACAGTATTTGTTGGCCTGGCATTATTCAAATCCGCATAATTGTTTCTTATTTTAGAAATAAATGTTTGTGTTCTGAACAATGGTATCAAGGATATTGTCATCAATGTAACATTTCCAACATTCTAAAGGATCAACAGCTTGACGAGCATTTCCTTTTGTACCTGGTACGTTGTGATAGGATTACGATTTTCTAGCGATTTACCGTCAAATTGTTGCTGTTGAGTTGAGCGGTATGGATGAATTTGTTTTACGTGTGTCGCGACCTTTAAGGATGGTGTGTTTCGAGCTTAAGTTTTTTTGTTCGTGAATTACTATTCCGTAATTTAAGGAATGAGGTTTAAAATCATCGATAATTGGTTTCTAAATTTATTGAGTTTTTCGTAATATTGCATTTAAATTTTGAGAGCTTGTTTTCATTATTATTCCCCGGTTATTGAATGTTGAATAACGTTTTATTTGTATATAGTTGTATATAAGTTTAAATAATGTTTATTTCGTTTGATTTCCTTAAAATTTAATAGAAAGTTTTGTAAAATTAAGTAACTTAAAGAAAGAGTGTAGATCTAAATGTATTTGATATCGTACTGGCGACAAGAAGTTGAGTGATTGCAGTGGTTCAGCTTAATATTGAGTATGTTGGTTTTGAGTCATAAAGATAGAATGTGGGACTAACTGCTTCAACTTAAATGAAAATACAGAGATACTTTTCACGTTGATTCTGCTGACGTTTGGAATTTTGAAAATTATCGAGTCCTTACGGTTGAAAACGAAGTTTGGGTGTAGGGGGTATCAAATCTTCTCCTTCCGTTTCCTAATTGGTGGAACTAAATTAAATGAGATTTTTTTGTGAGTGGTGGGATTCAAAAATCCAAGATGGATTTTTGGTAATAATTTGGGATTCTGAAACTGACAGGGCTCCCGAGTAGTAGTACTGTGACGTTTGTTGTTACGGCTTAAGGGGTTGATTATAACGTTGATATATTGGACCTTTTGGTGTTTAACAAACGAACTTTCGTGTTGTGAGGGTAGTTATCTACTTTTTGAAGAAAACCTGTGAAGGGATTTTAATTGAAATTGTTCAATCACTAAAGGACTAGACCTAGTGCCGATTTCGATTTTACGTAATCAAGTTACTTAGAGATCACTGTCGTGTTATATTAGTGCTTCTGTGACCTCATTAGTTTACGTCGCTTTTGCGGATTTATTAAATTAACGTTCTTGAAGTGCCACTTAATTTCCGTGCAGGGCGTGTTGAAGTACAAAGAAACTTTCGCAGAATATTAAAATTATATTTATTTAAATAAAGTTAATAACCTTTTGGATTGGTAGTGTAAAGAAAACTATTTTAAAAGAAGTTTTTAGTTAATGCAGTAACATTTTACCGAGATTCAATCAAGGAATCGTTTGAGTACAAAAACAAATAGTCAACCTTATCACTCATGATCTTGTGTCAGACTAGGGCGATTCCGTATCCGTAGTAGCAGTAATCGGTCACCTGGTTCATTTTCGATTGTTGTAATACAGAAGAGGTGCCAATTTACACAGTAAGGTAGTATAACATTGTGTTTTATTGAGTATTTACAAGATTTCTTGTGTGTGTACCTCGAATTATTTGTTTTGTTAACGAAGGTTTGTAAGCGGAGTCGTGTACCTTTTAAATTAAGTTGTTTCTTTGGTTTATTTATTGTAATTAATCATAATTCTGACGATTCGCCTTTACACCCTTCATCTTAGTATTAAAGGACAATTGACCCTGAAGTAGTGTGGTTAAATAATCCACGAAATATTTAGGTGAAGCAATTTAGTACGGCGTTACGCAGAATTCTGGCCAGACCTCCCGTCGCGAATTAAGAATTTATCTTTTCGTATATACGCATTATCGTATGTATACATGTATATTATTTTCTTATCTTATTACAGCTTTGTTTAGGTTTTATAAAATTGTTTTAATTCTGTGAAAACCCCTCTTTGTGTTACATAAAAGTTTTTTTTTGCAAATTGCAAGTTTACCGGTAATTTAGGAGCTTAAGTTTTAACGTAACGAAGTGACAGTTTCTTTATTCAGTAATAGCGTTAATGATATTCAGTATTTTATTTGACTTCTAGTTGATTATTAATTCATTTAGAGTGCATTCAACAAAGGTGATTTTTTTTTGTTTTATTAAGATTATTATATAATGCCTAATTGTTTACACTGAGGTGTAGTAACGTAACGTAACATTATTGAGTGATTAACACGCTTTTATTTGTCAGGCGTGTAGTGCTATTTTGAAGCCCTATTTCAGGTGGTTTGCTGAGTTGCTGTCCAGTACACCTGGGATTGATTGCGGGTAGGTAGGCGTATGTTTTTTGTATGTTTAGACACGCCATGTACTCGTAATTTTGGCACGACGTCCCTTATTTTGACTACCAAACATTCTGGCGCCCTTAACCGATCTGATTACGTCTTCATCCCCTACTTTGACTTACGTACGATTTACTATTCTGGATGTGCAAAATTTATCAACATCATACCCACTCCCATACGCTGACTAGTCGGGGCAAAAAGGCCAACTTTATCTGTAATCCCGTTCTACCACCCGTTTATATCGTTACAACGTATGAAATTATGTTACAACTTCTTGTTCGAACATTTTCTGGAGGCGCATGCTTTCTCCAGGATATTCCATCTTTTGCATAATAAGAGAGCCGCCGGTTTTCTGCAGTAGCATCAAAGTATTCTGTAGCCGCAGGTTCTTCCTCAAATGCTTCCTCTAGTTCTTCCTCAGTGTCTGTATTGTGTTCACTTTCTTCGCACTGATCTGATTCTGGCTCGCTCTCTAAATCAATATGCTCTTCTTCTACTTCATCATACACCTGTTGTAACCTCTGAATTTCTTTCAAGTAAGGATCCGTTACCAAAAATCTAGAAATAAAAAGTTGGAATGTTACATAGTATATAAAATTAATCATGCTAGGAACGTTGAAGTAAAGGCGGATATTAATTCAAATGATATATAGATTTCAGGCACAAAAATACTTACTCTATATAATGTTTTCGTCACAAAATAAATTAAAAATGAATTTATTTGTCGGTAGTAGCCAAGTTACACAAATAGTCGGGTAGGGTCTGATAGACCACACGTGCCAATAACTGACGAACTATTATACACTAATTCGCACGCTGTCGTTCATTGACTCTTGACCGGCAGACGGAGAGGTACTGGCCATCGCGACACGCTCCGACATAAAACAAGAGTGGGGCATTGAAAATAAGTTTTCGTTGGCCTCACAGACCCCACCCGACCACTCAAGGCTTAAGAGGACAGTGGAAAAATATGATGTCACCTTTTTTTTGAGTTTTGGCTCTATCTGGGTTAAGCATCATTCAATAACTAGGTAAACATAATTTCTGTTTAATGTAGTTGTTAAATAAATCCTCAAACTATAACTATTGAGTTTAAAATTACATAATAAAGCATTAATTAAACCAACGCATATTATGGTAATAAAATTTCATCAATTTTAGCCAAGATATTTCGTAATACTCATCACTGCATAAATTTCAAAATTAAGTTAAACTGCTTAACTATTTAAAATCCAAAAGCGGTTTACGTCAAAAGCATATTAAAAAAAAAGTTAATTAACTAAAAATGTATTTTATCTTTTTTAGATTAAATTACAAATACAAAAATGATAGCAAAAATAAAAGAAAAGGAAAAAGTTTAAATCGCAAAGAGTTTTAATTAAATAAAAGCTGCAGAGTTAAATCTTTTCGAGCTCGCATTTTGGTAACATGAATTTGATTTAATCAAATATTTTAGTTTTGTCAATAAGTGCGCATTAAAGGCTTTAATGTACGAAAGGTTATTATATAACATTATTTAGGGTTATGTGTTCTTTGTTCTATTTTACTTTATGTTTCTTTTTTTAATGGAAAATTTGGAAAGTTTATGGTAATTATGATTTTAGTTTACACATTCTGTGCAGAATCTTAAAAGCATATACGTTTAAACCTCGTACTTAAAATTCATTACGTTTTGTTACATTCTCTACATGTTTTTGACAGTATAATTTAAAATTATGTAAAGCAAACAAAAATCACAACACTTCAGATAATAGTTAATAAGAATATTACATACTAATTTTTAATTACCACGTATATGAAATTATACAAAATCTGAATCTGATTAAATCGACGCTATTAGTCTCCTATTCGAATTTAGGATACTTTGAGAATTAATGCTTCATTACTAATGCATAATACTTCTTATCAAAAATTGGGCATTTACTGTGAAAGAACAGAACCTACTGCTTTATTAAATATTGTCCCTCGCTTGCCACTACCTTTTCCTATCAGCGCACGGATACCGCGTCGCACGAATGCTTTATCTTTTGAGGCTCTCCAAGAATCGACGCAATTTTGTATATCTTCTTATGACGTGAAGTGTTCCTCAGACAGGGCATGCGCCATCGATCGAAACAAATGGAAATCTGAATGAGAAATATCTGGTGAATATGGCGGGTGGAGTAAAACTTCCCAATTGAGTATTTCCATATAGGTTTCAATCGGCGGCGCAACATGTGAACAAGCGTTATCATGCAGGAGTATTATTTTTACGGGTCTGTTTAGAGTAATATTCGGCCCGCGTTTTCTTGAGTGCTCGACTCAATCTTAACTATATTCGGTTGACAACCCCAGTAATGGTTTCGTTCGGTTTGAGTAACTCATAGTACACGACATCAAGCTGGTCCCACCAAATACACAAGAGTGTTTCCATGAATATTTGGCATAGTTTTAGATGCTGAAGCATGGCCCGGTTACCTTTTCCCATCAGCGCACGGATACCGCATAGCAAGAATGCTTTATCTTTTGATGCTATCCAAGAATCGACGCAATTTTGTATATCTTCTTATGACGTGAAGTGTTCCTCAGACAGGGCATGCGCCATCGATCGAAACAAATGGAAATCTGAATGAGAAATATCTGGTGAATACGGCGGGTGGAGTAAAATGTCCCAATTGAGTATTTCCATATAGGTTTTAATCGGCGGCAAGCGTTATCATGCAGGAGTATTATTTTTACGTGTCTGTTTAGAGTAATATTCGGCCCGCGTTTTCTTGAGTGCTCGAAACAATCTTAACTATATTCGGTTGACAACCCCAGTAATGTTTTCGTTCGGTTTGAGCAACTCATAGTACACGACACCAAGCTGGTCCCACCAAATACACAAGAGTGTTTCCATAAATATTTGGCATAGTTGTAGATGCTGAAGCATGGCCCGGTTACCTTTTCCCATCAGCGCACGGATACCGCGTCGCAAAAATGCTTTATCTTTTGAGGCTATCCAAGAATCGACGCAACTTTGTATATCTTCTTATGACGTGAAGTGTTCCTCAGACAGGGAATGCGCCATCGATCGAAACAAATGGAAATCTGAATGAGAAATATCTGGTCAATACGGCGGGTGAGGTAAAACTTCCCAATTGGGTATTTCCATATAGGTTTTAATCGGCGGCACAACATGTGAGCAAGCGTTATCATGCAGGAGTGTTATTTTTACGTGTCTGTTTAGAGTAATATTCGGCCCGCTTTTTCTTGAGTGCTCAACTCAATCTTGACTATATTCGGTTGACAACCTGTAACGATATAAACGCGTGGTAGAACGGGAATACAGATAAAATTGGCTTTTTGCCCCAACTAGTCAGCGTTTGGGTATGGGTATGATGTTGATAAATTTTGCACATCCAGAATAGTAAAACGTACGTAAGTCAAAATAGGGGATGAAGACGTAATCGGTTCGGTTAAGGGCGCCAGAATGTTTGGTAGTCAAAATAAGGGACGTCGTGCCAAAATTACGAGTACATAGCGTGTCTAAACATACAAAAAACATACGCTTACCTATCCGCAATCAATCCCAGGTGTGCTGGACAGCAACTCAGCAAACCATCTGAAATAGGGCTTCAAAATAGCACTACACGCTTGACAAATAAAAGCGTGTTAATCACTCAAAAAAAAAGTTACGTTACTTTACTACGCCTAGGTGTAAATAATAAGGCGATAACTAATAATCTTAACAACAAAAAAAAACAAGCTATAGAATGCACTCTAAATGAATTAATACTCAACAAATAAATCAAATAAAACACTAAATATCATTAACGCTATTACTCAATAATAAAAAAAAAACTGTCACTTCGTTACGTTAAAATTTACGCTTCTAAATTACTGGTAAACTTGCAATTTGCAAAAAAAACTTTTATGTAACACAAAAGGGTTTTCACAGAATTAAAACAAATTTATAAAACCTAACAAACCTATAATAAGATAGAAAAAAGTATATAATATAAATGTGAACACACAATAATGCGTATATATGATATATTCTTAAAGGGCGACAGAATGTCTGGCCAGGACTCTGCGTAACGCCGTTCTAAATGGCTTAACATATATATATCGTGTGTTATTTACCCACACCACTATAGGGTCAAGTGCCCTTTAATACTAAAATAAAGAAAAGTGTGAAGGCGGAGCGTCGGAATTATGATTAATTTCAATAAATAAACCAAAGCAACAACTTAATTTAAAAGGTACACGACTCCGCTTTCAAACCTTCGCTAACAAAAAAAACCATTCGAGGTACACACAAGAAATCTTGAAAATATTCAATAAAAAACAATGTTTATACTACCTTAATGTCTAGATTAACACCTCTCCTGTGTTACAACAGTTGAAAATAAACCAGGTGGTCGATTACAGCTAGTACGGAAGCGGAATCTCCTGCTCTGACAAAATGATGAATGCAATTGTTGACTAATATTCTTTTGTACACAAACGATTCCTTGATTGAATCTCGGTAAAATGTTACTGCATTAATTAAAAACTTCTTTTAAAATAATAATTTGTGCGCTCAACTGACTTGTTAACTTTCATCTTTCAAATAGTTTTATTCACACTAACAATCCAAAATTTATTTAAACAACTATAATTTTAGTATTCTGCGAAAGTTTCTTTATATTTCAACACGCTATACATGGCAATTAAGTGGCACTTCAAGAACGTTAATTTTATAAATCCGCAAAGGCGATATAAACCAATGAGTTCACAGAAGCACTAAAATAACACGACGGTGATCTCCAGGTAACTTGATTACGTAAAATCGAAATCGGCACTAGGTCTAATCCTTTGGTGGTTGAACAATTTTAATAAAATCCCTTCACAGGTTTTCTTCAGAAAGTAGATAACTACCCTTACAACACAAAAGTACGTTCGTTAAACACCAAAAGGTCCAATATATCAACGTTCTAAACCACCCCTTAAAGCGTAACAACGAGCGTCACCGTACTACAACTCGAAAGCGCGGTCAGTTTCAGAAACATGCAAATTATATCCAAAAATCCATCTTGGATTTTTGAATCCCACCACTCAAAAAAAATCTCATCTAATTTAGTTCGACCAATTAAAAAACGGAAGGAGAATATTTGATACCCCTACACACAAACTTCGTTTCCCATCGTAAGGACTCGACAATTTTCAAAAGTGTAAACGTCAGCATAATCAACGTGCAAAATATCTCCGTATTTTCATTAAAGTACAAGCAGTTAGTCCCACATTCTACCTCTATGACTTAAAACCAACATACTCAGTATTAAGCTGAACCACAACAATTACTCGACTTCATGTCGCCAGCATGACATCAAACATATAAATCTACATTCTTTCTTTAAGTTACTTAATTTTACAAAACTTTCTATTAAATCTTAAGGAAATCAAACGAAATAAACGTTATTTACACTTATATACAACTATATACAAATAATACGTTACTCAAAATTCAATAAACGGGGAATAATAAGGAAAACAAACTAAATTACGGAATAGTAATTCACAAACTTAAGCTCGACACACACCTTCCTTAAAGGTCGCAACACACGTAAAACAAATTTATTCATAAAACTCAACTTGACGTGAAGTGTTCCTCAGACAGGGCATGCGCCATCGATCGAAACAAATGTAAATCTGAATGAGAAATATCTGGTGAATACGGCGGGTGGAGTAAAACTTCCCAATTGAGTATTTCCATATAGGTTTTAATCGGCGGCGCAACATGTGAGAAAGCGTTATCATGCAGGAGTATTATTTTTACGTATCTGTCTAAAGTAATATTCGGTCCGCTTTTTCTTGAGTGCTCGACTCGATCTTAAATATATTCGGTTGACAACCCCAGTAATGGTTTCGTTCGGTTTGAGCAACTCATAGTACACGACACCAAGCTGGTCCCACCAAATACACAAGTGTTTCCATAAATATTTGGCATTTCCATATAGGTTTTAATCACATGTGAGCAAGCGTTATCATGCAGGAGTATTATTTTTACGTGTCTGTTTAGAGTAATATTCGGCCCGCGTTTTCTTGAGTGCTCGACTCAATGTTAACTATATTCGGTTGACAACTCCAGTAATGGTTTCGTTCGGTTTGAGCAACTCATAGTACACGACACCAAGCTGGTCCCACCAAATACACAAGAGTGTTTCCATGAATATTTGACATAGTTGTAGATGCTGAAACATGGCCCGGTGGCCCTTACAATTTCTTTCTTTTTGCATTATCGTAGTAGATCCACTTTGTATCACCTGTGCGGACAACTCTTTCGTTTATACCTGGCGATCAGCATTTCACAGGTCAAAAATCAGCGTTTAACGTTTCTCGGCGTTAGGTCATATGGGACCCAATTTTCAAGTTTTTGAATCATTTTCAATGATTTCAACCGATGTAAAATTGCTTGTAGGGTCACTGCTAATAACGTACGTCTCATAAGCTTTGACACAAAATATTATATTCAGTTTTAGAAACGAATATGTTTTATTTAAACTTATAGATACTAGACATAATTAATAGACCTATAATTAACAAAAGTGAGAACTTAAATTAAATGAAGTGGTCCGTTATTTTCCACAAGACGCATTTTTCTACGAGCATCTCATAGAAGGTCTTGATCTTCTATAATATCTATCTCCGATTTTTCTGAAAATCCTCCGTCTTAACAGTTCTTCATTTACGGCTTACCATCCTCCATCATACCCTTTGTTACTCAAAAGTGCTCAAAATTCTTCTATTGGGCGGGCCTGAGGTAGGTTTGGGGAGTTGTCTTTTCGTGGTAGGAATGATATGTTATGAGCGTTGAGCTACTTCTGAGTTTCCCTGGCGTAATGGCATGATCCTGTCTGGCCAAAACACTATGTCGTTTTCAACATGATGTCCATTAATGAAATTATTCAGTGCTGCTTATCCAGTGCTTCACCTCTTACGCGTCCCACACAAGCCTCGATATCCCTCTTATAGAAATCGCGCACCAGACTAAAATTTTATCAGCAAATATTGCCTTTTCTTTATATATAACATTCTCTGGACAGTTTTCTATGCTATCAGTATAAAAGCAATCATTACCCTTAATCTATGAGTTACTTAGAGTGAAATATTTTTCTTCATCAATCACAATGACTTTGTTGTTGGCAAAATGTATCCACATTAATGCCCGACAACATCGTGGTATCCGTGCCAACTGATTTGGCGTATATTTTGGATATTTTCTTCTTTTTCAATATTCTTGGCCATTCTTAACCAATTCCCTCCAAACTATACCCTTAGAAGTTCTATACTCCCTTACTAATTTCCTGGCCGACATTCCATCCCTATTTCTTACTCTTTTTACTAACCTATCTGCTCTGGCGTGGGTAAAAAATCTGGGCCTTCCACTTTTTGAGAGATTTGTACATGGTATACTTTGTTCACAATCCGCTATTGTGCGATAAATAGTTCTGCGGGAAACATTTTCACACTTAGGCATTTGCCCAACTAGACAGTAAATACTTTTACAAAGATCTAGTTTGTAAGCCATTTTAGTAAAACTAATTTCTAAAATTGAACTATCAAAGCGAAGACAAACCTTCTGAGAATTTTTGTATCCAAAGCCAACCTAATATTTTATCATTCTCGCGTATTTTACATCCATTCCATTTTGTGCCAAAACTTTTGAAACATACGCAGGTTTTGGATTGCCTTTGGCACGAATCTTGATCCAATAATGTTTCCAATTCCGCGCATTCGTACACTTTCGACTTTCCGCTACGTTCTCTGTCTTCGATGTCCAAATCACCGTTATTAAATTTTTATTGCCACTTACGACAACGCCTCTCACTTAAATCAATCTTACCATATGCTTCTACGAGCAACCGATGCGCCTCGGCTGCAGATTTCTTCAAATTCAAGAAGTACATCCAAAGTTTCCGAAAATACCACTTTTTCGTCTCAAAAATCGACACTATCGCACAAAAAAGAATATATTATACTGTTCAAAAATCACTAATATTTTAAGGTTATGTTCTTGGCAGATGTCCCACCATACGATAATGATGTTTTACATCTGACAGTTTTAACCATAGCTTACTGGTGGCACCAACCTTTGTCAAACGGCGAAACTTATTTGTACACTTATGTATTTCTTTCTTGTTACTAATATCAGACGTCATAATTCTATTCATATTTAAACTCCTATAAATAATTTGCTCGAAATGTATCAAAATAATTGTTGAGTTTAGCATTATTTTTACGACTTAACAATAGCGGAACGGGTTATAAACACCAATCTAACAGAATAAAAAACAGGATTGCATAAAGAAAGCAGAAACTCTTCAAAAACGATAGAGAACTTACACATAAACAGGAGTATTAATATTTTACTAGTACCGGGTGCCAACCTTGGTGAAGGTCTATGGCTCATTTACAATATCTGCTATACAGAAACATATACGTAGGGAATTAGATTTATTATTGTAAACTGATATTAATCGATCTTTTAAATCGTCTTATGCATCACCAATGGTGACAGCTAAGAAGGATGTAACAAGCTAAGCTTCTTGTTATCGATGGATCTTTTATAATACCATTGAACGGTTGTGATTGAATGGCTTTAACCCAGTACAATCTAGAAAGTATAACCTAGTAGCTATCGAAGTAGTTAGCGCACTTTGGGTGCGCGGTCAGAAGATTTATTATTTGTACTGAACTAGTATATATGCTGGTTTTGAAAAGTAATAGTAGGCGCCATACATTTTCGAAAATACAACCAGAAAATTAATAAAGGGAGTGAAGATAGCTGAAAGAAAATATTTTAATTAGCACACATACACATCAAAACAAAAAACTAGTTCCAATAAATAAAAATTTATTTATTTCGTAAACATATGAAAAAGGAAATCAAATAATCAGTTAATTAATTAATTTCTTAACAATAACACAGATTAATCTAAGATGTAGATTCCACAACAAAAATTAATTTAGAATATGAGACACCAAAAGGTAGATTACGGAAATTTTCTCTGCAGAAAGCAGTACACGTCAAAGTAATTTGTTACTTCTAAGCGTTATTGTTTACATAACGCGATAATTATAAGTGAAACTGAAAGGGGCATAGACCGTGTATGTGATATATAAATTGTTATCGATCTTTATTTAAAACTGTCTACATTTCATGTTAATAATAAAGAGAAATGAATGCTCGTGGCGCAAATAAAATAGGTTCCTTTAATCAACATTCAATATTGTGGATAACCATACAGCTTACACAACTAAATAGTTTAATTAAAATCACTATAGTCAATATAATAGTTACACAATTTCCACCTGTGCACACAAGCAGTACGCCGGTGTATACAATTAGTGATCATAAATCGATTGGATTGATAACCAGGTGAAATAAATATAACTGAAGACTTACATTTCCGATGTCCTCAAAGCCTAAGATATATTAGATTGAGTAGATAGGGTAATTAGCAGTTACAGTAAGGTCACCATGTAATTTCAGTAAGAATCGTATGTTATTTTCCGAAGCAACTGCAAATATAAGTTTTATGTGTATTTAAAATAAAATTAAAATCAATTTAACTTCCCACATTGAACACATGTTGTGAAAAACTTTATTTCCGATAAATTTCATTAAAAAGAAATGTATATTATCCCTTACTTAATATAAACAGTGCGTTGGATTATATCCCAATTAACGCGTACTTTTCAATAAAAATACCTTTTTTTGAATATTAGATACTAATTCTACCACAAGAGATGTTATAAATTTATGTCCCATTAAGTTAATTTCAATGTAAAAATAAGAAAATAGAGAGACAACGATGAGTTTAATAATTACTCTGTACAAAACCTTAGGTTCTATAAGTATAACCGAGTCATGGTCAAATAGTTGCCTAAACTAGAAGTAAGTCGAGTGCTTGACAAGTTAAAACATGTTCTGATACGTACTCAAGTCAAGGACATATTTTTCTTATATAAACCGCAGCGAGGTATGTTGAGATCAGCCAGTTAGCAACTTGTAATTGTTAAACATGGAATTAGCAGGGCTAAATCAAAGCATATATTGTAAACCCTTTAAAAATGTGTGACCTCGAGATATCCAAAAGTATAAAGTAATGAATGAGGCTGTAATTAATACTAAGAATGGTGAACGTATAGTGATAGAAACAGCTGATTTTTGATGTATACTATCCCAGCGCTTTCAAACAAAAAAAAACCCGCATAGAGGAATTTAAAACGTTACTAAACACGAAGAATGTGTTCATAAGTAATTGAACTGCAGCTGGAAAAACAACAAGCATTACATTTTGTTTTTGATAGTAGTGCTACAACCCCACCATACGTAAATTGCGCATTATTTGACTAGAATCATTTCTTAAACAGTGTTTAGTCGTAGTGTAATTGCAAGTAAGTAAAGTTGTTGTCTAGTTATAATGCAAGTAGCAATAAAATCATTTATTTCTTACCAATACATTATAAACAAATAAACCCTTAGTTACCGTAACTGTAAACATGTTCATAACTCCCTAGGGAATTATAGATCTATAAGTCCCTCTAATGTATTTTGACAAACAGTTGCAAGCTTGTCAGTTGATATATCCATGGTAACAATGCCTACTTAATTTTTAAATGTTCGTTTAATTTTGATAACCAATCTGCAACGTCCCTCGAGATTGCAGTCCGCTACCCTAGGTAATTAACACCCTCATAACTTCCTTGATATATAAATAAGTATTATGGAACGATCAAAACTCAAAAATTCACCGTTATATATGGATACCCTACATAGCTGCAGTAAGGATATGAATAATAATTTAACATTGTGCTGTCGGTACTGTCAAAATCGTGATGGTAGTAGTAGTGGTAAAAATAAAAACGAAGAGAAACAAGGTGAAGGTTATTCTTCTAACAACAACACTGACTGACCATCATTTCAACATAAATATGATTTATCAGCGCCTAACACATAAATCATATTAATTAATTCACTTTTAGAGTAATCCATTATTTTACTATTTAATGCACAAAACTTTTACAATCTTAAATGGCTACCAAAATGCAAAAACAGTTTGACAGGTCAAATATTTGTCATGTGAGAAATTGATTTCATATCTACTGCGAATAATCACAAGCAAAACCATTGAAATGTTGAATAATATAGAAAAATCAAAATAACTCAAAAACAGAGAGAAACAGGACATATTGATGCTGTGCTGTGTGGTTTTAATCCTCTTTCACATAACGTAAAAATATACAGTGCATTATATTTGGGAATAAGATTTTTTGGATAAATTCGAATTATTTCAAAAACCGTAAATTAATGAAATAATTGTAAAATGCATACACTTACTAGCCACATATGATAAATATATTCTATTGGCAAAGTTTACTCATAAAGCACCAGTTTAGTTTACTCTATCGTTGACTCATCCCGTATATGTGGATTGGAAGGTGAAAATGAGTAAGTTCTATTTTAGACGTTTTGTTACTTATCACTGTTTTTCGAAATGTCAAACTGTCTGTGAGTGTTAGCGGAATCGTGTTGCAATAATGTTGCTCATTTACTTTTTTCTTTTCTGCATCCTACTTCTGATAAACACCGCACTACGCACCAAAAAACAGTCTTTGAACAGAGTCTAAGCGTTGGTGGTAGTCTGCTTATTCTCAGTGTAAAGCCATCCCAACCCTACCTTCATTGCACTGGACTAGTAGCAATAAGTAAAGTTTATGTCTGCATCTTTAAAGTTGAAGAAATTAGTGAGTACTTTCAACACTTTACCGCAGTGTGCTAAGCAAAAACGGTATATTGCATGCTACAGTTACTCACCTCAGTATTAAATATTAGCCAGTAAGGAGCTGCATCATTGATTCTGTAATTCTACCATGTGCGCTTTCTATTAATGGTACAATGTGCTAGGCTACTAACATCCATGAAACGTACAACTGATTTCTCTCCGCCGATGAATTTTGCACAAAATTGAAGGTCATTGAGTTAGTGTATTTGTATTGACAATATTCTCGGACTGCAGTATTACACATTACGTTAGTTGGGGACGGCTAAAATATGTTGTTACTATCTTTGAGCTTGCCATGTGTACTATTTTATGTAAAATTTACTCACAAGGGCGTACTTCACGGACAAATTTTTACAATATAGAACACAACTTGTACAATATAAATTAATCAATTAGCACGGACGGTAAATGAGTGTTGACTAGATTATTCTACAATCAATTATTGTTATTCATTTGAATGCTGACGTTTATCTCTTTCTAAATTGAATTAACATGAAGCACCTGTTTGTAACTTTTCCATTACAAATTTACATTATAAGACAAAATACGATACCATTCGTCATATTTTTCATTGGAAGAAATAAAATAAAATCTGTATCCATACTTAACGTTGTAATGTAAATCTTTTAAGTTTGATTATCATGAAGACAACTTCATTTCAAACACAAAAGTTATTTAAAACTACCGTTCTTTCGCAGTTCATTACATTACTTTGTCACCCTGTGTGGAAATATTAAGTAACACGGTAGATAGTTTGGTTAGTTTGGTCCTTCTCGTTTCTTTTCGAATTCCGAAGTTTAAAAAAACTTAACACATTTTGTTGCGTAGTGAGGTATTTAAAATTAAATATGAAAGAGTATAAATTTTGGAAACCTTCATATTAGTCACATTTTTACGTATTTGGGGATAGTTGGTCTTGACTGCAAATTAACATTTAGTATTCTAATTTTGGGAGGATCAAACAGGTATTTTTCTTTCTGGTTCACTGCCTAACTAAATTGAAGTTTTTTAATTACATACCTAGTTATTTTGAGTAGTATTAAATATAGTTTGTTGAATTAATAACGAAGCGCATTTTTTTCTTCAATGTGAATAGTTTTGAAAGAGTAAATTTTAATGACGATTAACCGAAAATGTAATTTGAGAATTTTAGTAGATGTGAGTATAAAATTGTTTTTTTGATAACATAAGCTAGAGGCTCATTGGCTTAAATGGTCCTTTTTAAAGTTTACCGAATCATTTGGAATGTGTTCTTTATAAATTTTGTAAAATTTGGTTGCTCAACTATGTTCCGGTTTAATTAAGCCGTGACCTTATCAGTTCTTGCAAATAGCATGTTCGCGCCATGTGAAACTCAATAGCTTGCATTTTTTGATTTTGATAACCGTGGGTGATTTAATCTTATTTCGACGGCTTTCGAGTTCTATTCGTGTTTGGCGCAATTTAAAATTTAAGTAACTCTTCTTTATAATTGGCTATTGAAGATTTAAGTAACATAGTGGGTGATATTAAAAAATATGGCGAATTTTGAAGAAAGTTGAAGTTGGTCAAGACCAAGATGTTGGGCGCGGTCAACGCAATACACGCAGAAGGGGTTGATGGAATAGTTATGCTTACCGCGGTTGTATCGAACTATCCTTGGAGTAGTAGCTTTCCGGTTCCATTTGGGATTATATTTAGATTTGGAGTTTTCGTGGTTTTTTTTGAAGTGTTTAGCGACGTTCTGTAGACGTGCAATTTGTTTTCTTTGCGGATTAAAGTAACAAGTTCCTGTATTAAATAATAGCCTTTGTGTATATTGCCGAACAAATAATACATAACGCTTAAGAAGTTTCGTGTAAATATGATTTCGTTTAATAGATGTAAAGTAAAGTAATCAAAGTTTTATGGAAGTTTAAGTAATAGCGTATAGAGAAGAAAAGAATTCAGGAGTTAAGTCACATTTGGAGTTCGAGCTTCACATTTCCGTCGCCGTCGAGGCCATCTCTAGATATTCTAGGTGTCTGTAGAACCATGGGTCTGTTCCGATTATAAGTTAACTTTGTTGTGTATTTGGTTTGCTGTGGTTGACAAATTTTAATAAATTCTTGTGTAGTTTATTTTTTTGTTGCATATGCCGACGTTTGAATACGCTGACTTTTAGACATTCCCGCTTGACTTTTTGTATCGATTAACTTTTAATGCATGTGTATGCATTCGTTTTATGATTTCAAATTTACCCGAGTGTTTTTTTTAATTATGGTCATGACGAGTTTGTTTCGAAATTATATGTACCATGCGTTACAAAGAGGACGCAATATTTTGTCATAATCTTTTATTTTGGTATTTCAAGTTACAATAATTTTAGTAAGGCCAGTATTGACACCAGTTGGTCGCACAACCCTTTAAGGCAATATATATATATATATATATATATATATATATATATATATATATATATATATATATATATATATATATATATATATATATATATATATAATTTGCACTGGTAAATTATATTATTTATATGTAAGGGAAAGATTTTTAATTAATGATGGAAATTATTAAAATATAATAATATACTATTGTTTATGATGCACCGGACTAGCCCTAATCTCAATTAGGGGATAGATTTCTGATTTAAAGGAAAATTATTTCTAGTTCGATATTATGTGGATTCCACTTTATAAAAAAAATTCTATATGTTAAATGTATCTTAACAAAATTTATACTATAACGCATGCGTTATGAATTTAATGAACTCAATTGCTAAAAATGTCAAATTTATTAAATAATGACTTGTTGAAATTATAATTATAGTTGAATAATTGAAATATAAAATTTGGAAATAAACTAAATTTCTACTTATTTTGCAGGTGTTTAAACACCTATTACATAAACATTTACACCTATACATAAACAAATAATAAGTGCAGGAAATCACACAAATAAAGTCACAATAAACAGGGTTATGATCAAAAATTAACTCACATGTGCAAAGTTCTATCTGCAAACGGATGTCTTCATACAGCTGGTTCCATTTGTACATGCAAGCACTTTCCAAGATGATCGAAATTCTTAAAACATGAAGTTCGCTGCTACAATTCACCTAATTGCTTCGCACAGGTCCTCGGGTTGATAGTCACTTTGTTTCGGTAAACGCTTTTATTTTAAGCTTTACGGTTTCACCCAACCACAAATTTTTATCGATAATGATATTATTTAAATGTATTAAGAATTTTAAACTTTATCGGTTTAAATAATGTTTTATGATTGTATAGACTTTAAATTAATATCACTTTCTTTTTAGGCCCCTATTCAAACGTTGATTATTTAAAATGTCGCAGCAAAATAAAAATCAATTTGAAGAAGAATGATTACAATTTTATTTTGGAAAAATGTAACCAGAGTTTAAATTAAACAAACGAAATTTTAAAATCGATAAACATTAATCGTCACAAATAAGAAATTTAATTCGTACTAAACCGAATATGAACAGGTATCGGTAACGTAACTTTATTTTTAAACAAATGTAGGTTTAAAAACAATTGTTCTTGAACTTCTCGTCTCTCCGTTAACTTTGTATTTAATTTTCCCGATAATTATTGAGGTTAATAAACTTACTTGTTTTGCACAAAACACTACACTTTTTTAAACTTTGCACACAACTGGAAAATTGTAGAGAGAAATATAGAGAGAGATTATGCTCAAAAGCAATTCCTTTTATACCCTTTTGGTTGTTACTACCTTTTCAATTTTTTTTTAGAAATTTAAATAATGTAACTATGTCTATGATTGGTCAGAATAATTTTGAAAATTTAACCAAATTAGAAAATATGCGATAACTTTCTTATAAAGCTATGGATTTAAATTTTGATAACAGAAATGAAATCTGTGTTAAAATCTGCATAAATTGATACCCAACTTGATATAGTTCTATTAAATATTCTACGAAATGACTTATTCTAACTTAAAATTGCTTATATTTAAATAATCTTACAACCTACACTTAAATTAACTACATATATGTAATCCTGATGAAAATTTGTATTGGAAAACATTCATTAAATGTTCAACATCTTAAATTTAAGGGAAAATTATATTTACCAAAGTGAATTTGTATTCTCACCCCATTTCACAAAATTTGCGTTCAAATGCCTTGTACAAATTAAATTTCTGTGTGAAAATGAGGAAAACCTCCTATTAATCACATTAACAACACATTTTAAGCCTAACTTAATCAAAAAAACTATAAATTTGTAAAAAATATTAAATTTATAACATAACCTAACTTTTTTTAAATATACAAATAATTTGCGTTTAAAAACGTTCATATTCACCAAAATGTTATCCATACAACTTGTAAAAACTGTCTTTATTATATTCATAGTTCATCTTGCTTGTATTGTCTAAATTTAAGTCACTTTAAGAAATCATATTGTTTAACACACTTTTTCAAAATTCTAACATAAAAATGTACTTGCATGTAAATATCTTTCTGTAGAATTGTTATATACACTGTTCTTCTTATTTATTATGCACTACTTAGTTTATCACACATCCGCTTCCATATATAATGTGAGTAATTATCAAATTATGTTCGTATAGTAACCCTTTCTTGAATTTTACCAAATTTCCTGCATTTAACTTAACTTATAACATGTCCCTAATATAAACCTAACTCTACAGTATGTGTTAAACACCTGTAAAACATCTAAATGCCGAAATACGTTTAAAGAACTGAAATTTAATGAGACAAAACTAATTACTGAATCGAACTTACAGAAATAACTTTATTTAACATTCCTGACATTCTTTTAAGTAGCACAATGCTTTTTATGATTAAACCAAAATGTATAAATTTTATTAAGACTGTTTTAACCAAAACAAATCCACTTTCTTGCCAACGTAAACCAAATTACATCAACTAACTGCATCGTAACCATATAATGCTTGATTTCAACCCTTTTCTAAAGAAATTACTAGTTTAAACTCTCCAATCCCTGTCTTACGATTATCTAATCATCTCAATATATATATATATATATATATATATATATATATATATATATATATATATATATATATAATATATATATATATATATATATATATATATATATTGTGATGTCTATTTTGTAATGAATTGGCAAAAACCTTGAGGACTTAAATGTGGCTAATTATATTTAATTAATTATTATTATTTGCTTTAAAAATCTAATTTTTACTTCCGGACTAGCTCAGTACCTCAATTGGGGATATGGTTCAATTGTATTTAAACTTTGATTGTTGGCAACTTAAAATCATTAATAACATTTAACTTTCTAATTCCTATAAATTATTATAATTGCATTTATATAGTAAACGGGTAATTATAGAAAATTTTATTATACACATGGAAATGTTTACGTTAAATAAATTGTAATTTATCCTAAGTGGTTTCTGTGTGAAACAGGTTTTAGTTGAATCTGTACAATAACGCATGCGTTGCTTTCTAACTGACTTAATCAAATGCAGCCTGTCAACAATTTCAATAAATGATCTTCAAAATGTGAGTATAACTTTGTTTTGTTCAAAATAAAATTATAATGTTGATAATTACACCGATTCCTTCACTTTACAGAGATTTATAACATGTTGTCGCACAAACATTTATACATAATCAATAATACAAAAATACAGGATACCAAAAGAATAATCACTGCAATAATGGGTTATGGTAATAAAATTTCACTCACATGTGTTGCTGCATTTTCCAAAAGATGTTTTCATTAAGCTGGTTCCATATTAAAATATTGGACGTAGACTTCTTCGAATGTGATGATGACACTGCTTTACTGTTCACAATGGTGCTGCTTAATTTTCCAAACTTCATCCAAAACCAAATTACTTATGAACAACTCTTCCTCGTGGTAATTATAATGTAACGTAATATTGCTCAAATATTTTTCGATAAGCACTTTATTTTAAATTATATGGTTCGGTGTTGGTTTAAATATTTACAAAATTTTTCGTATTTAAAGTTATATTTTATTTTCATATAATTTTTGATTGATTGCACTTTTATTTTAGATGCCGTTATGGAATTCAGTTTATTTACTACTCTGCGTCACTTCCAAGAAAAACAAACATCAAATCCAAAATAATTACATGAATTTATTCACATAAAAAACACATCAACCGATATTTGAAAACGAATTCAAATTTGAAACAATTATATTATAATCGACACTTATAATTGGTAACATAATTTTTAAATTTTGTTATAGGTTAAAACAATTGTTTCTGAGATCTCGATTCTACGTTGATCACGTTTCAAAAACCGAACATGTAAACGAAACTTGTAACTTACATGTTAAACACCAACACTATTAACACTATTACTGATTAGTCACAAAAAACAGAAAACATAGAGAACACAGAGCGAACAGAGAGTGAGAAATCAGAAGCAATTCCTTTTATACTTTTCACTTGGATACCAAATTGTCAACTTTTTTTCTACATTACACACAAAAAATCCAAGCATCTGATTGGTCTAAACAAAATTGTTAACTTAACTAAAATACAAAATATGCTATAACATTTTCATAACAAGTCGGATTTGCTTTTTGAATACAGATTTGGAATCAGGGCAAGATTCCGCATAAAAAGACACCCCACAAGCCCTATTTCGCTTCGAAGCTTTGCATTTTGACAATTCAAAATCTAAATTTACCTATATCTGCCAAAATCTACATTCTACACCTAAACTAATTACATATTCGGAAGCTATATGAAAAACTATATCAGAATACATCTATTTCAAATCATTTAACTTAATTTTAACAGAAATTCCATTTTCATGTTTAAATTTTAGGTAGTTAACCCAACTCTTCTAAATTTTCTGTTCATATTACTTGTATATTGTAAATTTCTTTATGAAAACGAGGGAAACCTACTAATATGTGCTATTATAATTTATTGTAAACTTAACTTATCCTAAAAACACTAAAAATTTGCAAAATTCTTAAATACAATACTTAACCTAACTTAGTGTATTTTTACTTGTAACTTGCATTTAAAACGTCTAAATCACTTAAAATATTAATTTATCATATTCTTATAACTGTTTCTAACACAAATACTGTTTAATTTTAGTCCATAGTTCATAACTTTGTCAACTCATAAATTCATATGGTTAAGACATTTATGTAAATTTTGTATAAAAAATGTAATTTTATATTAAATATCACATTGTAGAAATGTTGTTCATGTTCTTATCAACGTTTCTACACCACTACCACTTCTCCTGCACTTTTTATACACCTTGTCTGTGAAATATAAATATACCATGTTCGCACCATAACCCTTTTTTAAAGTTTATATAGTTCCTGAATTGTACCTATATCTACATGCTCTACATATTAGAATTAACCTACATCATGTGATTAATACCTGTAAAGTGTTTAAACTGCTCAAATATATTGATTAAACTGTAAAATTATTGAAATGTGTTCACCGAAACTAATCGTACCCTCAAATATGAATCGTTTTGACCTTCCTCACACACTGCTGGTATAGTTCAATTGCTTTTATAAATAAAACAAACTCGTGCACATCCCACAAAGCCTGTTTTGTTAAATCAAAACCATATAATAAATATATATATATATATATATATATATATATATATATATATATATATATATATATATATATATGTATGTATTGAGATGGTTAGAAGTAAGCATAAGCATTCAAGCATAACCCTATTTGAAGCGCTACCTATTTACGGCGATGAGATGAAAAACATTACAAGTCCAGGATATGTACTGTTTTGGATCTCACTGATGTCACTGGTCGCGAATGAGGTTCAGTCTAATAATATCATTCTATCTGTGTCACGTTTTCGCTTCTGAGAATGGATGTTCCAGTTGTATTATATTTCAGTGTTGCGGTCGAAGTATGAAAGTTGGGTTATTTTATTGTTGGCAAGCTATAAACAGTAGTCACAGATTACAGCCGCAGTAGTTTTTAACGAGTTGAAATGAATATTAGTGAGAGTAGTGATAGTAGTGTTGAGGGTTTTCATGATAGCTAAAAAAGCAAAAGGGGTCCGAAAATTGGAAAGACAATAAAAGGAAAACTGCGGGTCTTAATGGTGGAGCCTATGTTGCTATATCTGGAAGAAAGATTGCACTACAAACCACTGGTTCTCCATACGGGTAAGTTCTATTATTAATACTTATAAGAACCTGACTTATTACTACTGTTCCTTTTCTGAAGGTGTAAGCAGAAATGCACGGAGAAGTTTATTGAAGAGAAAACGGTTTAAACTCGAAGCTGCACGATGGTAGACCCAAAAATGAACGTGACGCATTCCTATAAGGCTTGATCGAAGTAAAACCCATTGTAACACGCAGGGGACGAGTCGAAGCTAATGTTAAACCAAAATCTGCAAGTTTTGAATACTTCACATTGAATAACTCTGGTATCCATGCGGCAGTATGGAAACAAGCTTTTATGAGCATTTATGCTGTGACACATATACAAATTCAACGTTTAGCTACATTACTTGTGGCTGGGGAATCTCCAAGAGATTTGAGAGGATTATACAATAACAGGCCTCGTTCCAAACCTGAATAATTGGTGGTCAAAATAAAAGACCATATTGAACGTTTTCCACGCAAAAGTACACACTATTCTGCAAAAGTTTGCCAATACTTGGATGCTAGGCTAAATGTTAAAACTATACACTCTCTTTTTATTAAAGAAAATTCTGAATTATAACATATTGATAAGTATGAATTCTATTTAAAATACTTCAGGGAAAACTATGCACTCAAATTTAGAAGACTACAGGGAGGCGTATGTTCCAAATGTGAAAGATTAGGTACCACGATAAAGAATAAAAATTTGAACGACAATGCGAAACGAGTCGCCACAGCAGAATTGATTGTCCATAAGCGACGTGTCAAAATAACTACAGAATATTCAAGAACTTTGTCAAGATCGACCTGAAGTGGCCGGTATAACTTTTGATTACATCCAGAATCTACTCCTTCCAAATATACCAGTACAGTAGATCTTCTATTTTCGGCAGCTATGGGTACACGCTTTTGAGATCCACAACTTATCAGATAATACTGGACATTTTTACATTACCACGACGGCAGGCCCGTAAGGAACCAGACGAAGTCTGCACTTTTCTGAAGGATTACATAGAAACCTTTATACCTGAAAACGTTACCGAATTACACATATTTTCTGATGGCTGTCCTGGGCAAAACCGGAACAACAAAATGGTGCGATTTCTCCTGGCGTTACAAGCAACCAAGCGTTTTATAGAAATATTTCATTACTACCCAATACGTGGGTACTCGTGATGGAGATTTTGGACCTTTAAAAAAACTCGTTAGAAGAAGCAACCGAGTCTATCTACCAGAGGAATATCAGGAAGAATAACTCGTTTACCTATAAAGAAATTAACTATGAAGATATCCTTGATTTCAAAAACTGGTGGCCTTCGAGTTATAAAAAAACTGCTTCTACGATCTGCTAACATGGTGTTAGTACGGAACCATTTACTATTTCAAAGTATAGGCAATTTGTTTATGACAGTTCATCCCCAGGATACGTTACAACCTATAGAAATATAGATGGTTTTATTTTATATACCTTTAAGCTCCTCAAACAAAACAAACCAAGTCCTGCTTTTCCAGAAGTACGTGCTTATCAAGAACCCCTTCCTATCAATCACAAGAAGATCGCGGATATTAAAAAAGTCATGCAATATATTAACGGTGAAACACTGGAGTTTTACTATCATATCACTTCCTAGAAACAACATAACGCAAATGAAGGTCCTGATAACTAAGTTGGCAATATAATGTGTCTTTAATTAACATTTTTGAATAAATTTACTTAATAAAAGATTTTTCACATGCTTAGTACTCTTTGTTGTTGTTTTCAAAGAGTCTGTCAGATGCTAAAACTCAAAAAAGTAGAAAAACCTATCGAAAAAAGACTGAATCCAAGAACAGTACAAGTCAATAATTTTTTTTCTTCTATAACTTGGAGGAGGCGATCCTTTCGGATCCTTTATTTTCAATAATGATTTATGTAAAGAATTATAGCACCTTTACAATGATGGCCAACACAGTGACTTTACTCATTGTGGAGTTATTATGCTTTTTCGTTTTATCACAAAACTTTTTGCACTTGTACTGTCCTTGGACTCACCGATTCAATTATATTGACGTACAGATTTATTAAGAGATTTTAAATTATAAGTAACGCAAATTTATGTCGTGAACCGGTCGTTAACCGAACATCTCATTGTATTGTGTGCACACGAGAGTGTCGCGAATAGTAGAAGTATTATTATAGGTATCGACCTACCGAATCCAGACATTGCTGATTTGCCAAAAGGTAATCAGTTTGTTATTTGTTTAAAAATGAGCTGTATTGTTCAACAAATTTAGGTGTGACATCACGATATCGACGTTTAGTAAATTTTAGGATTTTATAAATTTTCCATCACGTTTAATTTTGTTGTACTGACGTAATTTGTCGATTTAAATTGAAGAATTAATTATCGTATTTTCATTTATTTTTGGTTAGATAGAAATTTTTGCGTTGAGGTTTGAGTTTTGAGTTTTGTTATCGCGTTTTGCGGTTTTAGGTGACCTTCGGGTTAATATTTTTTGAATAGAATTTTTGATAGTAGAGTAGTTTTGGTTTCCTGTTAGACCATTATAAGATTTGTTCATGACGTTTTCCCACTATAAATTTTTTATAGCGGGTTTTATAGTGTTTCGACAGTTTTACCCGATTTTGAATATTTTGGGAGCTGTGGCGAGTGTCCTTTTACAACATTAAGTAAAAACCCCGCCCACACCACTGAGCTATGCCGTGGCACAAATTGCTTTTACGGGCTGGATGCTCTAATGAGTATTTAACCTGTAACAACTATCGCTTTGTCAGTATTTAACGGATAACGTTTAAATTAATTTATGTGCTTGATTTTGGATTAATTATTTTTAAGTGAATACTTTTATTTCTATAGGTTAGTTTTAATACTAAATACGAAATATTAGCAAATTTTCCATACCAAACACAATTTGTGTGGAATATTGGGAGGTTTTCTATAATTAATACTAGCTATTATGCTTAATTACTGGATAATCTAGTCCTCGCATGATTCCGAATATAAAAAGGAACTGTGTAGCGTCCGACAGGTACCCTATCTTGTAAACTGTAATTTGTACTTATTTGCAAGAATGCAAATACAAGAATAAAACAATCGCTAAGTGATTTATCTTGACTTGAGTGACAATAATGTTACTATTACCCAAATTGATTGCTTGCCTTACATGGACTTTCCGGACAATAATTAAAAGATTAGAATTTATTGGCGAGTCTGATATTTAATTACTCACAAACCTCAAATCTGATCAAACGAAGTGGCCGTCTAGTGGTAGGTACGCTGTGCTATTTGAACTAGATAGGCTGGATGAGGTAAGTGTTGCGTCATGAGGGGCAGGTAAAAAATAAAACTACTCAAATTAAAATCAATGAGCTTTGTGCAATGGTGGTTCAGCCCGTTAATGTACTATTGTGGGAAAGAACCACCAATAAAACCAGCTTTATTCATAAATAAGTAATTGCACAAGTGCATTAATAAATCAAATAAAAGAAAAACAATGAAAGGGTTACATATTACAGAGAGGGCCAAAAGTACCGCATAAATTTAATTAAAAATTAGGTGTTCGTTTTTTGGAAAAACGCTCTGACACGTCGATTTTGTAGCGATTTTTTTATGCTAAGTTCATGTATACAGGGTGGCCCAAAAACCATTTATGACTATCAGCTTCATTTTTTCAAATGGAAGTACCTATTTTTTATTTCATTTTTGGATTCTGCTTCAAATTTTAAGTAAGTTTTATGTACCATGTCCTGTACCTAAACTTAACAGTTACCGAGAAATACACATAAGAGAGTGTCAAAAGCCCCGCATAAATTTGTTAAAAACTGAAGGAAATATTTTTCATGAAAATGCTGGAACACGTCAAATATTGTTTTTAGTTATCCATTTTTATCCATTTTTTGACGTAACACACATCTATACAGGGTGAACCATGTTGTATAAGATAAATTTACTTTTTCATTTTTTTTATGGAACCTTGTATATACGTGGAAAAAACTCGCTACAAAAAATTAAAATCGGCGTGCCCGAGCGTTTTTCCAAAAAAAAACACCTAATTTTTAATTGAATTTATGCGGTACTTTTGGTGCTCTCTGTATAACAAAACACCATTAAATCAGGTTAAAGTGCGTACAAAATCATAACATTAAGAGAAAATAAAAGAAACCCCATGTGGTCACACCCACAATTATGTCATATATAATCAAAATAAAAATCATAATACCAAACATGTGGCCCTTTAAAACCAATCATGCCGATCTTTAAGTAAATATGCATATAAAGCAATAAATCAAATTACGGTACATATAAAATGCAACAACAGTAAAATTGCACAGGTGATAATATGGTAAAGGCAAGGACAAAAGAAAATAGACAAGGAATTTACACGTAAACATTTGTTTAGTGACTACTAAAGCACAAAATGCATATGAAAATTTACAATATATTGCATGTAAAGAGAAATTAGTTCGCAGGCAAATAATTCTACTTAACAATTGACACAAAAAACCATTAAAACAAAGCCTTACAAGGGTAAGTTATAAATAGATCACAACATCCTGACCGATATATAGATTTGAGTGCGTTAGAAGAATACAGTGCCCCTTTCTCAGGTTACACAATCACCTATACAACAATAAAAACAATAAAATAAAATTTGAGGTGTTTAATGGTTATCTGGCCCGGGAGTGTGTACTCACTTGACAATTGCCTTTTGCAATTAATAACCAAAGCGATATCATGTACCCATTCACCGCCCACCTCTACACAAATGTAAATATAAACAACAAACAGCAATGCTAATTCACACAAATACCAGAGGGAGGGAGCAGTGCACTATCTTTTATTTTAGCAGATTCCGCTTGATGAGCCCGCGTGCGAATGAAGTACTTTTGTAAGGCAATGCTCGATTTTTAATACGTTATATACGCTTGTAAAATTATTTGCAGTCAGCCTTAATTTATATAAAAATACCTACTTACACTTGAATTAATGACAGACAAAAAGGGTGACTGTTATTTATAGGTTAATATTTGAAAAACACAGTAAAACTAACACAAGAATTATTTTAGACAAACTGTTTACAATGCAGGTATTTAATTAACCCTCTCGATCTGGCTCCGTCGACACTCTAACTGTAACTGCCTTTCACCCGATTTCATAACTAACACATTTTTCAAAAGTAATAAAAAACAAAAATTATTCTGTTAGAACAGTTTCATATTAATTATTGAACGACATCTTAAGTTTAAAAATATGCATTCGTCCGTAACAAACCCCACATTTAGGTCTCGAGTTTCCAAGTACCAAACAAAGACGTATTTGATTGCAGTGTGTACCGACGTAATTAATTACTAACTAGTGAAATTTTTACACCAAGAATGTGCGCGTAAGTATTTCCAATGATTCGTTACGACCATTCAGTAAAGCAGCTTTTAAGCGTACACCTGTTAGTCAAACCTCAAAGCACATGTTTTTCAACCCTCAGCCAAATATTAGTTACAAACAATCCCACATTCTTTACATAAAATATATAAATAAAATATTTTGAAAACATTAGCAAATTACGACGTATTATCAAGATATTAAAAATCCACTAATTATCTTTTCTATCGCGGTAACAATGGCGATTTGACAAACGTTTATTACAATAATAAAATTTTCGCGGTGCGCTACCTACAACTGTTTTCTACTAAGTCGACATTAATATGAATTAAATCGAAAATACCTATTTTAGTGCCCAACAAGACGTCGTTTAAAACCATTATTTCAATATACAGGGTGGCGCATTAGTGTGACAAAGTCCCATATCTCCTTTATTTAAAGAGATACAAAAAATTAAATACGAAAGTTGTAAGATAAGTTCTGGTGCATATTCCAAAAATATTTTTATACAGGGTAGATCATACAAGCTTAGAAGTAATTTAAAAAATTTTTTATGGAAAACCCTATATATTATTACATATTTAGATTCTACATTCAATTTTAGACACATTTTATGTATAATGTCCTATACCTAAGTCTAACCGTTTTTGACAAATTTCAAATTTTTTGTCAAAAATGACGTTTGCAGGCCAAATCTTTTCTAAACGAAGCCTTTATCAATTAGTTATGGTTGGTTTCCTTGGAAATGGGGACCTATTCTAATGGCCTGTATTGATATTTTTGTAATGCATTCATACAGGGTGATCAAATATGGACAATAAAAAGTAGATTCAAAAAAACCTATAAAGTCATTTTTTTAAGTGGAAATCCCCTGTTTTTTAATTCTATCTTATTTAGCATTAAAAATAAGGGTGACTTTGTATGAGAGTGTATATTCCAAAAAATTGTAGTTTTTGAAATAATGACAACTTAACATTTTTTTATTGTGGAAAGGCTATACGGCTTTCAAGTTTTGTTGTTAGTTGGCCGTGACGGCGGAGCGCGGCGAAACAAAAAAAATCGAGCAGTTCAGATCGGAATATTACAATTTATTGAACCCCATATAAATAATTATTTTATTAAACGAATTTAAAGTAAAGACAATATTTTGTTGATTCGACAAATTATGTCCTAATTCTAATCATAAACTTAACACCTCTAATGTAACTAAACCTGTAACTAATTATACAGATAAAAGTACTAGAAACACGTCAAATACGTACTACCTAATAAGTTGTTCGAAATGTCCGCCTCTTTTTTGAATACGCAATGCAATACGTCTCTCAAATTCGCTGCTTAAATTTCTACACATTTCAACACTAATGTTTTGAAAACAGTTTCTAATCCTAATCTTTGACGTACCCCCATACGCTAAAGTCCATTTTAGTAAGATCTGGGGATCTAGCAGGCCAAGAAACAGGCCCTCCCCTCCCAAGCCAACATTCTGGATATCTAGCATTTAAAAAAGTTATTATCGGACCTGTATGATGTACTGGGGCCTCATCATGAAGAAACCACATTTCTTGTTGCGTATCCTGTGGCACTTGACGCAACAAATTAGGTAGATGGTTTTGCAGCAAGTCTAAGTATACTTCCCCTGTTACTCGTTGATCAAAAAAATATGGTCCAATTACATGATTACCGACAACACCTCCCCAAACATTTAAAGACCATCTAGTTTGAGAAGTATATCTTACAAAATGTGGATTTTCGGTAGAATAGTAATGAAAATTGTGTCTGTTTACACTTCCGTTTCTGTGAAATGTGGCCTCATCTGTAAATCAAATCAAACGAATAAAATTTCTTTATTGGTTTATTTTGTTTTGAGCCCATTGACAAAATTCCAGTCGTCTTTGATAATCTTCAGGAACCAACTCTTGAAGTAGTTGAATGTGATGGGGGTGCTTTTTTGAGACTTCAATATCTGCTGTACCGTACGTCGTTCAACATCAGCCTGCTGAGAAATGGGTCGTTGTCCAATATATGGATTTTCGGTAACTGTTAATAGTACATTTAATTGATTTTCCTCAGTCTGTGCACGTTTTTTCCCTAGTATTTTTTTCATATAACACATTGCCAGTTCTTTCAAAACGCTCCAAAAGCTTTTCAAATGCCCTTCTTTCAGGTTGCCGTTTCTCTGGAAACCGTTGTTGATGCAGTCTTCTTGCTAAGAGCGTATTCTTATCACTAGCTCCCAAAACAAAAATCATATAAACCATCTAGGCTTGCGAAAATTCATTATTTACAATTTTAATTCAAGTTTTAAATCAATTTGCTATAAAATAACTAATGCATCACACAAATTATCATGCCACGCCTTGCCGTCACGGCCAACTAACAACAAAACTTGAAAGCCGTATAGCCTTTTTACAATAAAAAATGTTAAATTGTCATTATTTACAAAACTACAATTTTTTGGAATATACACTCTTATACAAAGTCACCCTTATTTTTAATGCTAAATAAGATAGAATTAAAAAAATAGGGGTTTTCCATTTAAAAAAAATGACTATTGGTTTTTTTAATCTACTTTTTATTGTCCATTTTTGATCACCCTGTATGAATGTATTACAAAAATATCAATACAGGCCATTAGAATAGGTCCCCATTTCCAAGGAAACCAACCATAACTAATTGATAAAGGCTTCGTTTAGAAAAGATTTCCACCTATGTTTTGGCCTGCAAACGTCATTTTTGTCAAAAACGGTTAGACTTAGGTATAGGACATTATACATGAAATGTGTCTAAAATTGTATGTAGAATCTAAATATGTAATAATATACAGGGTGATTCGCGAGGAAGTGGCAATATTTTAAAAATATGTCGAGGAAGCCAAAATAAGTAAAATAAACTCATATGTTCAAGTCCGATTTTCATTTGTTTCAGAGATATTTAAAAAGCAAACAAAAATTTATTACAAAAATAAACAAAATAGCATTAATTTACGAAAAATGTTCGAAGCATTACTTTACGAAAAATTTTCGAAAACACCACCGCCCGCTTGGATACACTTATTTGCGCGTTTATAAACTGCACTAGTAGCGAGTTTCAATGAACGATTGTTCGCTCTAATGATAGCTGCTGCATTAAGAATACGATGTAGTAACGCTTCCCTCGTTTCCACTTTGGTAGCATAAACTAATGACTTCATCCATCCCCAAACGCAAAAATCGAGGGGAGTGAGATCCGGTGATTTCGGTGGCCAAGGAAGCGGACCGCCTCTGCCAATCCAAAGATCGCCGAAAGTGGTATTCAGAAAATTTCGTACATTATTTGAATAGTGAGGAGGCGCTCCATCATGTTGGAAGATAATTCGTTGTCGAATATTTAAAGGTGCTTCGTCCAATATTTCTTCTAAATGGTCTTCTAAAAAACGTAAATATCCTTGTCCAGTAAGGCGCGCATCTAATACGGAAGGACCGATTAATTGATCATTTAGAATACCGCACCAAACGTTAATGCTAAATCGATGTTGGAAATTGTGTTCTATCGTAGCATGGGGATTTTCGTCCGACCATCGATGATTATTGTGGCAATTGTTAATTCCATCTCGCGCAAATTGAGCTTCATTCGACCACAAAATGTCTTTACACAATCTTCTGTTTTCCCGAATCCAATGACAAAATTAAAGCCTTAAAGGATAATCGCCTTCCTGGAGATTTTGTACTTTTGCAAATGATAAGCGTTCAAACCTTGTTGCTTAAGTGTTTTCCAAGCCATTGTTTGTGGTATTTCAAATTGGATTGCGATGCGCCTTGTACTTATCTCTGGATTTTCGTCTACCACATCCAGAATATCTTCTTCAAGTCCAACAGCGATTCCGTGTTCTCTTTCAGAAACAATACTTGCACTTGAAATGTCCCAGTTTCGCCGGCATGTGTAAAAACAGTTTGAAATACTCGCTTGTTAGGAACTCTTCGATTCGGAAAACGACGTCGATACTCCTCCACTGGACGAACACTACTACCATTACAAAACCCATAAACAAATATCATATCGGCATATTCTTTATGACTAAATTTGTGGGGCATTTTACAACTTCATAAAACTAATGTTGAACAACTGTCACTTTAACAACTAACTGTCAGTTTTCATTTCAGTTGCCTACTTTCACCTAATTACAAATAAGTTCTGGTTGCGTAATCCAGAAAGTCAACTCTTATAAATAAATACCCTGTTAGGAAATTTTGCAAATATTGGCGATAGTGAGAACGTTCTTGGTGAGAATTTATTAGCCGCCAAATTTAAAGTTACTAAAAGGGCAATAATTATTTTAAAAGTTTCCTTTCTGGATTTCGCTCTCAGAATTACGTGCATAAGGTCAATACATCAACGTACTTCGTAATAGGCAAAAAATTGATGAGATTTGACATTTTAAGAAAAAGTCAATTATCCCTGAAACAAATGAAAATCGGACTTAAACATATGAGTTTATTTTACTTATTTTGGCTTCCTCGACATATCTTTAAAATATTGCCGCTTCCTCGCGAATCACCCTGTATAGGGTTTTCTATTAAAAAAAAAAATTTTAATTACTTCTAAGCTTTTATGATCTACCCTGTATAATTAAAAATATTTTTGGAATATGCCCCACAACATATCTTACAACTTTTGCATTTAATTTTTTGTTGAATCTCTTTAAATAAAGGAGATATGGGACTTTGTCGCACTAATGCGCCACTCTGTATGTAGTTTTGTACCTCATGACCCGATTCAAACATGACAAATTTTCACAGAAGCTGAAATTTGTTTAAATGTCAAGTTAGTTGTAAAACATGCTTGAAATTTTAAGTAGTTTGTAAATTGATTAGATGAGTAAGTAAGAAACTTGTACAATTCATATAAGCGGAAATATGAATAAAGTAAAGGAGCACTACCCAGACTGATCTCATAACGGAGAACGTGTTCTGGCATCGTAATTTTCATAAGGTGTTCTCTTTTTACCTTTTATACTCTTTTCTACAACGAAAAACGTGCATGCTGACACAGACGTAAAAAAGGCATTATTTTTTTGTTAATAGAACAATGCACAAAGCCCACCGTTTGGAAGTTTAGATGTTTTCGTTGTTAATTGTTATTCGGTTAATCACTTTATTATCATAATCCTACTCTTTACGGTTTACTAACTAAAGTTATCTAGTTTAAAATAGTTTATATAATGGTTTTTGTGTTACTTCAAAAATAAAAGGTATCAAGCGATAAAGTATCTTTTCTGGTAAGGATTAAAAGACAATTTCTATAATAGAAGAAAATCGATACACGAAGAGAAATAATGAAGCATGCGCTAACAAGTTAGTTTTCCTTGTAATTTTGATATATATAGTTTTAAGTTGATACATTCTTATTTTATTTTAACATCGTTTTCGATTAAAATCTCTATGTTTTTAGCTAAAATTGAACATTCCGGCGTTTAACGCAATCTTCAATTTCGTTATGCAAGATTTTCTCAAAGATATAAATTTTTTGAGTTCAAAAAGTAAGGTGTTTTATGAAATAAGTGAATTTCTCATTTTATTTTCGATATTTAAAATTAAATTTCCTACCGATTGCAAAACGTATAATAAAATTACTGTTGCTCATCGTACATTTGAATTGACAACGAATTGAATTTATTGTTATCTGCGTTTAGTTATATATTATTCAAGAGGCAATATGTTGATATGTTTGTGCAAATAAAAGATTATTCAAAACACTCTAGAGTGGGCTATTTATATAAGAAACATATTAAATTCATGTCTGTTAGTAATAATGAAAATAAAATTTGCAATATATTGTTAGTCGTTAGAATTTGAATGCGAAATATTGTTCAATGAGGTTTGGGTAAAGTACTTTAAAATAAAGATCAATAACTTCGAGTAACAAGTAAACAAAGCCCTTCACGCTCTCGCATAAAGGGATACGTTAGGTTTCGGCAATTTCCATCATTCCTCAATCACTTTGTCAACTTTCCATCAATTTAGATATATTTGCAATAGGAATTTATTACTTTAAAATTTAAACTGAATCGGGACAAGAAGAATTAGTATAGGTTTATTATGTAGACTACCTTCTGATGCATTTATAAATATATTTCACACCTTTCAGTGATAAGAGCTTAAGTTATCCTTCCCACATGCATGATATATTATAAATTATTAAACAAGTTTATTGCAATAGTATCAACAGTTGTCTGGTGCAAAGCGAAACAAGTTTAATAACACATTATATTAACGGTTCGTGACTCAGCAATCCTTTACTAAAAAAAAGATAGATTTCTAAACGTCTAAAGTGAACACATGATGCTTTTTTTTTGTTTTGCGAAGAAATCAACAAAATTTTAAAGCGTGTATGCTCTAGAGAGTACAGTAAACGTAAAAAACACAATTACTTTTTGGGTTATCGTCCTCAGTAGATATTAGTAGCTTTAAGAATTGATTTACATGTCACAAAAAATTAATACGATATAAAAAAGCAAATATGAGCCTGATATTAACATAACAGTTAAGTTACCACAGCATTACAATGATATAACGTATTAAACGTACACGCTGTCTTCACTGTACAATAACAATTACAATTATTACCAGACCTGACTAGATCTTTAATTGGTTATCAATGGTATGTCGAGTTTTCTATCAATTTCAAATTACTTTGCATGTGTCCTGTAACTGTCGTCTTTATTAGTTAAGTAGATCGGCCCATTGCTATAGTTTTCATTTGTATAGCGGGACGGTTCGACAGCGGACTCTGCTTCCGTCATCAGGCTTAGTCCTGAGATTGTTTTGGACTTGAGCCGAATTCATTATTACTCTGATTTTTTCCCAAGCACTTGACTATTCCGGTTTGATTTTTATTATTTTTAGATGTCACGCCCTGTATACAATATATATATATATATATATATATATATATATATATATATATATATATATATATATATATATATATATACACCCTCCATCAAATTCACAATGGAATTGGAGTCGGAACTGCCATTCCTGAATGTACCGGGTGGCCAACTAAGAACGGCTGTCGGCCATATCTCAGGACTGGATTATAGCGCAGGTTCGGGAAAAAAATTTTTATAACAAAAGTGACCTCGAGAAACGCCTGGAAATTATTTTCAGAATTGTAGATCCACCAATTGTAGAGGGCGTATTTGACAGTTTAAAATTTTAAAAAGCAAAATTTTTCAAAATTTACCCAATTAAGGGGCATATTAAATATTACAATCAGATTCCTCGACAAATTCTGCATATTTTTTATTTGACAAGTTTTAGTCTATCTCTTCAAATAAGGGTTGGGGGAGAGTGGGAGTCTTGTTACGAAAAAACGCCTTTAATTCAGGTTCTGCTTAACCGATTTTAATAAACTTGATGTTGTTTGAAAGAGCTTTTGTTCAACAATAGAAAGTTTGTAAATTTGAAGCAATCTGATTAATAACATAAATGCTAGAGGGCGCTGTTTAATATTTTTTTAATATTGTGTTTTCTCTTTACAATTTTAAATGGAAGCATAAAAATTTAAGTGGGTCTTTAAAAAGTAGACTAAATTAGTATCCTGAGATATCGTAAGAAACAGGTAAATGGCGGGAATTGTTTTTCTAACGTCTAGTAGGCTAGTTCGCGTTAACGGAAATTATTAAATTTAGCCTGGATGATAAGATCTTACATTAGTCTGCAGTAATTTAAACTGTTATCATACTAATGTCTAATGTTATGGTTGCCGCTAGATTACCTAAATGTAATTCTGTCGCTACTAACAATGAGAACAAATTATAAAATAATAATGTTATAAATCTAACATTTTTTTAATTATATAAGAATGTTATATTTGTTTTCAAGCGATGTGTTAGTAAATCAAAAGCATAAAATAGCAATAAAAACCGATATTTGCCCAGCAACAACAAATACAGTTTAAAATATGAATTACGATTTACTGATGACAACAAAATTAGTAAAGAGGGCCATGTTAAGATATAAAATACATTCCCTGTTGAAAACAAGCAAGCTATGATTTTCACGCATACATCAATTCATCGTGTTGCATTTAATAGACTTTTTTATCTTTTCGTACCAAAATGATTCTTACAAATGAAGAAGCATTTGATATTTTGGCAGTTTATTTTGAATGTATGAGAAATGCAACCGTTGAGTGTCTGCACTGCAGTACCCAAACAAACGGCATCACAGCAGAAGAGTTTTTCTCCGACTCGCACACCGTGTGCGTACTACTGGAAATGTGAATCTTCCTGTGTACCGAAGACAAGGCAGAAGTAGAGCAGAGGAAAATGTTATTGATGTTTTAGCTTATGGAAATGTTAACTCTCATTCAAGCACCAGAGCTATAGCTAGAGACTTGGGTATATGTCGAACCACCGTCCAAAGTATTTTAAGAGAACACAGGTGACTACTTATTTATTAATGCATGTTTCATTCGTTATTATAATGATCAAAATGTTTTAATTTTTTTCGTTTGTCGTTATATGTTTCTCATTTTTATCTTACCGAAAATGTCATTACATAAAAGTTAACTTGTGACAACATGACTAATGTATTTGCCGCCATTTTATGTTCAGTTTCAATAAAACACCAAATTATTTAATGAAATTATCTTATGCTATGCGAATAGATTTTAACTAACAACATGATAATTAAGTGAGGCAAAGTAAAGTAGAAAGGTACCAATAATAAAAAATAATGAGAGGCCGGGCGAAAAAAATTCGTAATAACATTACGAGAGTTAATGCATTTAAAGTCCTATTTCGTTTACTAACAACGAAGGACTTCAATGTGCCTTATTGATCTGATTACTTTATAATATGTACTATTTTAGATTGCACCCATATCACATGGTCCTACACCATAGTTTGAATGTTCAAGATTTCGATATCAGGTTGGATTTTTGCATCTGGCTCTCAAATATGATACACGACGATCATTAAATACTTTCACGAATTATGTGGACAGATGAGGCTACTTTTCATAGTGATGGTTGTGTAAATCGACATAATATGCACTATTTGTCTGAAACGAATCCCCACTGGATGCAGGAGGTCCAACATCAGGGTCGTTGAGCTGTAAATGTGTGGTGCGGAATTCTAGGTGGAGAAATAATTGGGCCTTTTTTTTAATGAGACTGTTAATGGAGAAATATATTTAGATTTTTTAAACAACGAATTGTCACTTCTTTTAGAAGACGTACTCTTGGCCATTCGTCGTGACACGTTCTTGCAACATGATGGGTGCCCGGCACATTATTCTAGAGATGTTCGGAATTTCTTAGATCAATCATACCCTGAAAGGTGGATAGGACGTGGAAGTTTATTTATTTGGCCACCAAGGTCTCCAAACCTAACTTGTTTAGATTTTTATTTGTGGGGGCGAATAAAAGATCTCATTTATGCCAATAGGCCCACAACAAGAGCTGACATGATTGAAAGAATACGACAGACAGTACGAAGTATTTCAAGGCAGAAATTGAAACTGATGTTCTCTCCACCTGTCAGCGATTGATTTAATGCATTGAAAATGATGGACGACACTTCGAACATCTAGGGTGACACTAATTACTTAGTTATTTATTTAAGGTTTTAATTGTTAAATTTATCACATTATTATTTTATAATTTGTCCTCATTGTTAGTAGCGACAGCATTACATTTATATAATCTAGCGGCAACCATAGCATTAGTATGATAACAGTTTAAATTACTGCAGACCAATGTAAGATCTTCCATCCAGGCTAAACTTAATAATTTCCGTTAACGAGAACTAGCCTACAAGACGTTGGAAGAACAATTCCCGCCATTTACCTGTTTCTTACGATATCTCAGGATAGGAAAAAGATATCGACTTGCAGTTTTCACTGTTTTATTACTAATTTGGTCTACTTTTTAAAGACCTACTTAAATTTTTATGCTTCTATTTAACATTGTAAAGAGAAAACACAATATTAAAAAAATATTAAACAGAGCCCTCTAGCATTTATGTTATTAATCAGATTGCTTCAAATTTACAAACTTTCTATTGTTGAACAAAAGCTCTTTCAAACAACATCAAGTTTATTAAAATCGGCCAAGCAGAACCTGAATTAAAGGCGTTTTTTCGTAACAATGCTCCCACTCCCCCCCCCCCCCCCTTATTTGAAGAGATAGACTAAAACTTGTCAAATAAAAAATATGCAGAATTTGTCGAGGAATCTGATTATAATATTTAATATGCCCCTTAATTGAGTAAATTTTGAAAAATTTTGCTTTCTAAAATTTTAACTGTCAAATACGCCCTCTAGCGGTGGACCTACAATTCTGAAAATAATTTCCAGGCGTTTCTCGAGGCCACTTTTGTTATACAAATTTTTTTCCCGAACCTGCGCTATAATCCATTCCTGAGATATGGCCGACGGCCGTTCTTAGTTGGCCACCCGGTTGGTTGGAATGGTAGTTCCGACTCCAATTCTATTGTGAATTTGATGGAGGGTATATATATATATATATATATATATATATATATATATATATATATATATATATATATATATATATATATATATATATATTGTATACAGTGTGTGACATCTAAAAATATATGCTGGATTACCCGGTGGTCAAAGTGTAAGTGGAAGATTCTTAGTTCAAACCCGGGAATAGTCAAGTGCTTGGGAAAAAATCAGAGTAATAATGAATTCGGCTCAAGTCCAAAAACAGTCTCAGGACTAAGCCTGATGACGGAAGCAGTGTCCACTGTCGAACCGTCCCGCTATACAAATGAAAACTGTAGCAATGGGCCGACCTACTCAACTAATAAAGACGACAGTTACAAAACACATGCAAAGTAATTTGAAATTGATACAAAACTCGACATACCATTGATAACCAATTAAAGATCTAGTCAGGTCTGGTAATAATTGTAATTGCCATTGTACAGTGAAGAGAGCGTGTACGTTTAATACGTTATATCATTGCAATGCTGTGGTAACTTTTGTTATAAAATTTTTTTTCCCGAACTTGTGCTATAATCCATTCCTGAGATATGGCGGACGGCCGTTCTTAGTTGGCCACCGGGTACTTGTACACAGGAATGACAACACTTTCACAGCAAGTGTATACAGGAAACCTACCCACACAGGGAGGTACCTACACTACAACTCCAATCACCACAAAAACGTGAAGTTAGGCGTGGTAAAATGCTCGTACGATAGAGCAAAAGCAATATGCTCAAAACAAGAGGACCGAACAAAGAAAAAGAAAATATCGCTAGAGTACTCAAAGAAAATGGCTACCCCGATCTAACACCTAACCTAAACAAGGAAAGGGTAATTGAAAAAGAAGAACCTAAATATACAGCGATAATACCATATATACAAGGTACCTCAGACAAAATACGAAGGATAAGCAGCAAATACAAGATACGCACTGCCTTCAGATCGACCAGAACGTTCAGTGGAATACTAACCAGAACCAAAGCATACAATAAAGATCAGAATTCCAAGTGCTTGGGAAAAAATGATATATAACATATAGATTCGACTCAAGTGCGAAAACAGTCCTTCTCAGGACTAAACCTGATGACGGAAGCAGAGTCCGCTTCCGAAACGTCGCACTCAAAAAGCATAAACTGTGGAAATAGGCCGATAAACCCCACTAATAGGAAACCACAGTTACAAAACATCGTTTATAATTTTCTTATTTACCGAGATAAATATATGAAACTATATATTTTCAGAAAGCTAAATGAAATCTCTAATTAATGGAGTCATAGCCAACTATGGTTACCATTTAAAAATGCAACTTTGGTCTGTAACTCGGAAAAGTTAGAAAAAATCAAGTACGCCACTAAATTGCACATAAAAAAGGCACAAAAGATGTTTTTACCAAAATTTTAAATATTCACAAACAAAAAATTTACGGGATTTTAAAGAAAACGGCATAAAACGAAAAACACCCTATATTTTCCAAACGTGTCGAAATATTGAAATGTTCTTTAGATTATTAAATTTGTTTCAAAAATCGGTCCAAAGGGTCCCGACCATGATTTTACTCTATCTATTTGGGAAATACCTAAAACCCCCCAATTACATCGAAAATAGGACACCCTGTACAATAACAATTACAATTATTACCACAGCTGACTAGATCTTTGATTGGTTATTAATGGTATGTCGAGTTTTCTATCAATTTCAAATTATTTTGCATGTGTTGTAACTGTCGTCTCTATTAGTTGAGTGGATCGGCCCATTGCTACAGTTTTCATTTATATAGCGGGACGGTTCGACAGCGGACTCTGTTTCCGTCATCAGGCTTAGTTCTGAGACTGTTTTTGGATTTGAGCCGAATTCATTATTGTTTATTCTTCCCAATCACTTGACTATTCCCGGGTAATCCAACATATATTTTTAGATGTCACACCCTGTATACAATATATACATATATATATATATATATATATATATATATATATATATATATATATATATATATATATATATGTATATATATATCCAGCTATCAATAGGACGAAGTGCATTTGACGGCCATATATGTCCGTCAAATCAATTTTGTGTTAAAACAGTTCGTAAGCATCAGAAGTACCATGATATGCAATAAAAAGTCGGTCGTTCAATGTAGGTTTTATGAATTTTCGTATATTACTGATTCAGAAATAATCCGTCAACGGAAACGAGGCGCTCTAAAAATTGCGTATATTAAATATACGTTTACTTCCATATCATCGACTATATGACGGCTTGGCAACAAAGTACTCAGTGAGTCACCGCTCTCATTTAGTTTGCAATGGTAAATTTCATTTTTAAAACATTATAGATATGCGTTGATGTAATGGACTCCTAAACTTAGGTTATTTAAATAAACAGTAGTACATTATAAATCCTTTTGTTGTTAATGGAGTATTACACGTGTATCTAAACATTTCAAACATTACTTTTTCAAATTAATACGAGATAATAATAGTTCCGCGGAACATGATTGGGTTAACTATGGTGTCTGAATTTTAAAAACGGAGTCAGTCGTCCCTGTGTTGTTTTATTAAACAATGCCTTATTGGAATCTCGAGTATGTATAATACAAGTATACCAAGTGAATCAACGTTATTACGCAGATGCCTCAGAATAGCTTAAATATTACACAAAATCTATGAAAAAAAACCAAACTTATAGTATTAACAAGTCTAAAATACTGCCGAATCACACAAAATTGTGATATTTAGTTTTTCCACATAGAAACCACCATATAAAATTGTTCAATTCTGATTTTACGTCTTTCAACCATGTGACATTGGTACTTCTAAAACATTTTTCTCGTAACGTCTATGGGCAAGATTATTCAGCACGTGTGACTTGTAAGCTATAATTTAACAATAGAAGTCTTTGTCAAAGCTCTATCCCCATTTCATAACAAGTATAGATGCTACGTAGATAATTCCATATTTCAGTAGATGCCTAATTCGAGATATGACAACGTAACTTTTGATCTGTGGTTCGTGGATTTACATTTTATAACGTTCAAGTTAAATCAGTGAAGCAGCTTTGTATAAAATCGGTCCAGTCATTACTGAGATCAGTGATGACGTACAACCTAACGGAAGGGCTCCTTTAGTTTGTGCTTTCACCAATTAATAACTTAAGAATATATAGATTATAGGATACTTACCATTTAATTATTGTATTGTAGGAAATCTTAATGATCAATTAATAACTCAGAAACCGATAAAGTTATACGACCTAAACAAAAGTGCCTCCTTTATGTAGAATTAAACGTTCTTTTATATTTTTAACTTATTTTAAGCATAGCTCAACAGATAAAAAAATATGTTTTGTTTTACCTAAATAATAAATAATACGGTGAAACTAGCGCCCTCTAGGAATAACATGAAAGAAGCTTCAAATTCGCACCAAAAACTCAACACTACCAATTTTCAGATCCATGTTATCAAAACTTTCTCAATTATTGAGAAATTTCAGAACAAAATTTAAACCTTCAACACCCTCTACTTCCTAAACCAGCGACACTTGTAAAGGTTTGATGAGATCAAACATAATATTTTGGTGTCTAATATTTCCAGCTTAGTGTTGGCCCGTTCTTTCCGACTCACCCTGTATAACTGGTGCTTTGTTAGTGTTTTTAGTATTATACGGCTTGCATCAACACTACCAATGCACATCACCAGCGGTTTATTATTGCATCAGACGACCCGCTGTTTTGGAGAAGATGACGCCCAGACATAACGCAGGAAACAGGAGTATCAAGGTATCAACGATATGCATCTGTGGTTCGTGGATTTACATTTTATAACGTTCAAGTTAAATCAGTGAAGCAGCTTTGTATAAAATCGGTCCAGTCATTACTGAGATCAGTGATGACGTACAACCTAACGGAAGGGCTCCTTTAGTTTGTGCTTTCACCAATTAATAACTTAAGAATATATAGATTATAGGATACTTACCATTTAATTATTGTATTGTAGGAAATCTTAATGATCAATTAATAACTCAGAAACCGATAAAGTTATACGACCTAAACAAAAGTGCCTCCTTTATGTAGAATTAAACGTTCTTTATATTTTAACTTATTTTAAGCATAGCTCAACAGATAAAAAAATATGTTTTGTTTTACCTAAATAATAAATAATACGGTGAAACTAGCGCCCTCTAGGAATAACATGAAAGAAGCTTCAAATTCGCACCAAAAAACTCAACACTACCAATTTTCAGATCCATGTTATCAAAACTTTCTCAATTATTGAGAAATTTCAGAACAAAATTTAAACCTTCAACACCCTCTACTTCCTAAACCAGCGACACTTGTAAAGGTTTGATGAGATCAAACATAATATTTTGGTGTCTAATATTTCCAGCTTAGTGTTGGCCCGTTCTTTCCGACTCACCCTGTATAACTGGTGCTTTGTTAGTGTTTTTTAGTATTATACGGCTTGCATCAACACTACCAATGCACATCACCAGCGGTTTATTATTGCATCAGACGACCCGCTGTTTTGGAGAAGATGACGCCCCCGACATAACGCAGGAAACAGGAGTATCAAGGTATCAACGATATGCACCGGTCGTGAAATCATTCTAATTAGAGTAGCAAGCCTGCACTTCAATAGGAGGAAAACACTGTCAAACTTTTTATTTTTATGATACAGTGAAATGTAAAATATAACAGTTATATTAAACTACTATAGCCGACTTAAATATGATTCTCGCATTCATACAGACAAGTAAAAATGTCATCATTTTCCTCAGATTCCTTCACAAATTCAAATTTGATAATAGATGTCTTTACATCTGTAGCAGAGCTGCCAATTAAATCAACAAGGGTAAATCCAGCGATGTTTCCTCTCATTTGTAAATCTATTAAAGAAGGAGCGTGTGTTTCTTGTAGAATAATAACATCCACATTAATATTTTATTGCTATTTTTGATAAAAAAATCACACTTATTTTTAGATATTCCTTCAATATTCAATTGATAGATTGTCAAATTATTTTTGAAAGTGTTCAAATCCATTTCACTGTTTAATTGGAAGGATCTTATCGATCAAAACCAGTTTTTCAAGCATTGGCTATTTAATAGAAATTTTGACATTGGAACAACCGGTGCAGTGTTAGTACTTCTATTTCTGCAAAATTTAACTCTTAACCATTGAGGAAATTCATTTTTCCACGACCCCAACGAAATTTGTGTGTAAATCTAGATTTTGGGCAACTTTTGTCCCAAATCCTAACCAACAGGTCTATATAAATATAGACCTGGGATAACATTTAACTCATACACTCATGAGGTATAACATTCGCACTTCAAAAAAAATCGGTGTGTAAATATAGATTTTGGGCAATATGCGGCCCAAATATTGATCAACCCATGAAGTTTGTGTATAAATATATATCTTGGGCAAAATTCTGAGCAATACTTATGGAACATAAAATTTGGCTTTTGGCCATCGAGGAATTAATGTTTCCGAGACCGCAACCAAATTGGTAGATAATTATAGATTTTGGGCAATATTCAGCCTAAATTTTAACAAAAACTTATTTATACACCAATTGTGTTGAGGTGGAAGCAAAATGGTGTGACTCGATGACCAAGAGCTAAATTTTTCGCCGCAAGAATGTTTGTCAAAATTTAAGCTGATTGGTGGCCAAAAGTCAATATTTATACACCAAATTTTTTTGAGTTTGCGGCAAAATAGATCCACTTAATGACAAAGAGCTAAAGTTTGTGTCTTATGAGTTTTTCTTAAAATTTAGGCTGAATGTTGCCGAAAATCTATATTTATCTACCAATTTGGTTAGGGTCGCGGCCACATTGATTCCCTCGATGGCTAAAAGCCAAATTTTGTGTTCCATGGGTATTAGTCATAATTTGGGCTTCATTTTTCTCAAGAATATTTACACAACAACTTTATTGGGGTCGCAGCAAAATGGATTTACTCAATGACCAAAAGCTAAATTATGTAACCTATGGGTGTTGTTCAGTATTTGGACCGAATGTTGCTCAAATTCTGATTTTTTTGAAATCGTGGCAAAATTGATTTCCTCCATGGCCCAAATTTTGTGGCTTATTAGTGTTGGTCAACTTTTGTTGCTGAGCGTTACATAAAATCTATGTTTTGTTGGTCACGGCAAATGTTGATCAACACCTATGGGATACATAATTTGGCTCTTGGTTATCGAATAAATCCATTTTGTCGCGATCCCAATGAAGTTACTGTATAAATATATGTCTTGGAAAAAATTTGGCCCAAATTCTGGCCAATACTCATGGAACACAAAATTTGCCTCCTATCGAGGAAACCAATTTTGCCACGACACCAACGAAATTGGTGGCTCACGTTCTGTCCAAATTTTGACTAACACTCATAGGCTAAAAAATTTGGCTCTTGACCGTCGAAGAAATCATATTTGCCAGGACCACAATGTATAAATATAAATTTTCGTTAAAATTTAGCATTGACTTTAAAAAACATCCATAGGGCACAAAATTTAGCTTGTTGTAATTGTGTGGATCCATTTTGCCGCGATTTCAATAAATAAATATATATATATATATATATATATATATATATATATATATATATATATATATATATATATATATATATATATATGTACAGGGTGTCCCAACGATAGAGTAAAGTAAGTTTATGCTTAACTAGAATTATTTGTGTAAATATTGTATGGACCATGGGGTAGAGGTAAGAAGTGTGCATTTTTTAAAATATTGGATGTTATACAGGGTGTGCCAGAAAAGTAGGACGTGAAAAAGTATAATTTTTAAATAGAACACCCGTATTTGATTTTAGTTTTTAATTCTACGTGTCCATACAAACATATTTTGTCATACAAAAGATTGGCTGAAAGTTTTAGTTCTTGAGATATTCGCGTTTAAAGATTATTATGGTCATTTTCGTGGGGTTAATGAATGGGCAATTGTTCCGTTATTTCACAATAAAAAAAATTGATATTTCGTGTGAAAAATGAGTGATATTATACTAACGTTTAGACCGAGTAGTATTTCTAATTTTCTCAACAGGGTGTTTGTTATAACCATTCAAATTTGAAAATTCTCAAATTAAAAAAAATCAGTTTTTTTTAATTGCACACCCTATATATTTTTATTTCATTTTATTCGGGATTAAAAAATCTATCATTTTTGGCAAATATATCCTATATCTATCTTTGATCGTTTTCGAGGAATTTCGATTTTTCTCACTAGCTACGTTACATACGATACTATAACATTATTGTGGATCGTGGTAGCCATGGAAAACAATTGCGACGAAATAAAACAAACTCACATTTTGTAAATCATTTATTGAAATTTTTGACAGGCTGCATTTGATAAAGTCAGTTAGAACGCAACGCATGCGTTATTGTGCAGATTCAAGTCTGTTTGATACAGAAACCATTTAGTATAATTTACAATTTATTTAACGTAAACATTTCCATGTGTATAATAAAATTTTCAATGATTACCCGTTTACTATATAAATGTAGTTATAATAATTTAAAGGATTTAGAAGGCTAAATGTTATTAATGATTTAAATTGCCAACAATTAAAGTTTAGATACAATTGAACCTTATCCCCATTTGAGATACTGAGCTAGTCCGGAACAAAAATAAATATATTAAATATTTGAAAGCAATAATAATAATTATATATTTAGCCACATTTTAGTGCTCAATGTGTTCGCCAATCAATAACAAAATAAACCAGTACAATATATATATATATATATATATATATATATATATATATATATATATATATATATATCTATATATATATATATATATATATATATATATATATATATATATGTATATATTAACATGTTATGTCCTTATTGGCCTGTTTTTGAGTTTTTTGAGTTTTTTTGTTTTGCATTTGTTTTATATAGATGTCAAATATTTCAAACATAAAAAAAGACAAAATATTTTTTTGTTCTCTACTCAAAAAAATATAAGGATTTTTTTATCCAGTTTTTTTTGTACGTGGACTTTTGCTTTTTAGAAGATTCTCATAAACATTTATTTTTACTCTTGTTACCTAAAACAGACTTTGAAAATTATTTCTATGATAAATTTTTGGTTGGTTAAATTATGTTGTAAAGTTAATTAGTTTTGTTATGTAAATGGTTAAATGTTTTAATTTATGTCATGCGTGTTTGCTATCACTTAGAGTTTTTCTTTGTTTTTTTTTCACATTAGAATGGTTTTCTGGCTTCATCTGAAGTAAATGCATTATAATTAATAAGAAGAGATAAATACATATTTGAATTGCACTTACCATTATAATTGCGTATGCAAAACCAGTTAATGTGTAGTAGTGGTGACGAATAAAGGCTGGAATGGTGTTCAACTTGTAACAAAAAAAAAAAAAGGCCTAAGTTTAAAAACTTAGTAGTATTTTTAAACCATTATCACACTTTCATAATGGGTATGTTGATTTGCTCGAATATGCAATTACAATCACTGCAGTAAGATTTGTGAAGGTGCCATAATTCTGCCAATCCTTCCTCAAGACATTCCTGGTCATCTACGATTTGCATAAAACAAGTAAAAAATAAGCATTATTAACAATATCGTATCCAACACGTGGTGGACAGCACAAAAGAATTTCTTAGGCCAATCAGAAAGTAAGGGAAGATTTAATAAACATCACTTACCTGAAAAAGAAAAATTTACACTTGTTGCATTCAACACCTGCTACCGTTTGTTTATCGACCAGTGTCTCGATCGTTCCATAACGGGTATAACCATATAACTACAGGATCAGTCCAGTGGCATTTCTTAGGTAGGTTTAGTACAAATTTAATTACGAATAAGTTTGTTATTTTATTGTTTTCCTGTGAAATCGTCCACGTCAAAGAATAGATTTTCTTTGTCGCATTGTTAAGACGCATTTGTTCTCTGAGATTATTGTTTGAAATTGATTTGATCGTTATTTAATTTTAACAAGTTAAAATTTTTCATTTATTTTACGTAATTTTGTGTGTCACTAATAGTTTATTGGATTAACTTACTTAGTCAAATCATGATTTGTTAGAATTGAAACATTAAACCTAAAAAAAGGAAAACACATATTAACGGTTATTACAACAAATTTTAAAAATTGTATAGTTTTAAATTTAAAACCTAATTAACAAACTATAAAAAAACATTGTAAATAATATTGGGGGGAGGGCAAGGTTTATTTGAACCTATCATAACAATATATATATATATATATATATATATATATATATATATATATATATATATATATATATATATTGAGATGAATCTAATTACGTGCAAGTAGCTATGAAATTTGCATAGTGAAGTTTTACTTTAGTTTGTACAAAATGGTACATTTCAGTTAATAATTCTAGAATAAAATGATTAATAAACATTGAGGAGTTTGTAAAATTTCAATATTTCTTAATATAATTTTAATAATGTTAGTTTAAGTAATCGACAACACAGAACATAGAAGTATAGGGGATGTTTGTTATCGTTTATGAGTTAATTCAAGTTTTCATTTAGTTTTGTAAGTTTATATTAAACAATATTCCCTAACGACATGTAATACAGGTTGTGGTTGACAAAAATAATGTTAAAACTAGATTTAGGCTGGTATCAATGTCGAAATTTACTTGTACGCAGCCAAGATTTGTGAAAACATTCGTATTTGTGCGTTAAACACATATTTGTGCAAAACTTATGAAAAAACAGAACAAGCACATTAGTGAGTGACTATAAAACTTGAATCATGCAGCAGTTCTGGGATTAATGTGTTTAATCATCAGTTTATGACCTTAAACTAGTGTGTGACAATATTCCAACACTAGTCGTAGGAGAACTTATTTACCTACGAAAGTGATCATATAAATTAATTTGTGACTTGAACATTAAATTTAAACACTTACATTAACAATTATTGTGTTTAAAAGTGTGAAACATTAAAATTATATAGACAAAATGAGGTTATGTTATACCCTCGCACATAAATTTTTGTAAAAAGTATTTTTAACTGAGACAATTTATAGAAAATAAATTAGTAGAGGTAAAAATAGTAAGGTAGCCTCAATTTCATGTTATAATTCCTTGTAGTTATGTCCATTTTTGTTAATTTTAGTTTGTAAGAGTTTTGGTAGAATTTAAGTAATTTTCCTTTCAAATTGACCGTAGGCATGTGTAAGATGTATATTTGGGTGTAGTAGCATCCCCTATTCATATAGAGGTAATTTCCAGGCCTGTAAAATTCCTAGAATTAGTGTAAAGTTGATAAATAAGGGTAAAAATTAACATAGTTATTAAGTGGAAGATTTAGATCATGTTTAGTTTCAAATTAAAGATAAAATTATGGAGATTATGGAAATGTTTTTAAATTTGAGAAATGTTAAACGGGGCGAAAGTTATAGGGCTTTAAAGAATTATCGTAATTTAAGAATTACATTAGCCAATAAGAATTCAGCAAGTTTTTGTCGTAACTAGTGAAAACATTCGAAGATTTGGTTGTCAAGTAGAATCATATAAATACAAGTGGTTTAGCTTCACAAACTCTCTTGATTTTCATCTTTTGCAGCAACTTGCAAGAGTAAGCTGTTGCGAAATTTTTTGAAAATAATTTTTAAAACAAATTAATGTCACTTCGGGTAAATAACAAAGTGCGATTTAGTATCGGAAGTGGTCACGAAACAAGTGATAGTTTTTTGTTCGTGAAATAATTTAAATTAAGGTTAGTTTACCTTTTCCAACCACAAATCGGAAGTTTTCGTTACGTTATAAAAATATTTCCGCAGTTCGACTTTGTTCGTATTAAATTTTTATTGTTTACGTTGATGTGCATATTTAATTGTGTTGTCTTCAAGTTTTTATTATTATACACCTGTTTTATCAAAGTGTGTTTAATTTACAACAACCATCAACGATCCATGCCTTTCAAAATTTATTTTGAATTTAATTAATAAAGCAGTGATGAGCCTAAAACAAAGATTCGTGAATATTTAATATTAATAGTGAAACCTACCTAAGTGATTAAGCTGGTTATTTAAAAGAAAACTCTGGATGTTCGAGAAGCAGAATTGCAGTTCGCAGGAGCTGGTGTCTTCAATCATCTTCAGCAGCAGTAACCCACGAAGGAAGGACATTTTATGTGAGTACTTTGTTGACATTGATACTTTATTGGTATGTTTATAATTTCTATCTTTTGTAATAACCATATGTGCAACAACAGGTATACATGTCAAAAGGAAATGTTATTTGTTCTAATAATTTAAATGGTTTATATTAATTGTGTTTTTTATTTTTATTCAAACGTCGTTATACTTGCTTGTATGTCGAATTTCACTTTTCTTTATGGTCAAAGCATATGGTTGCGTATTCACAGCGCATGCTCACGTGTATTTTAAATGAATTTTGTTATGTACAGGGTATAACACAGATATATATGCGAATTAAAAGTTATAATTCAATTTATTTAATTAATTCAGATGTTATAAAAATAAATAGGACATTAACTCAATGTAATTTTAATCATATTTACTATGATTATTATATTCAATCAAATAATATAAATCAAATTCATGATCATTTATTTTACAATATTAAAAGTAGAGTTCCTTCTAAATTTTGATCCCTATCCCCTGATAGATGAGTCTCATTGTTCTACCCGGATATTCTTATTTTTATAACTATAATAATAATTTAAAATTAATTAAAATTAAACCAACATTAACCCATTATAATTATAATAGGGGGGAATATCAGTGCAATATATATATATATATATATATATATATATATATATATATATATATATATATATATATATATATATATATATATATATATATATATATATATATATATATCACTCGCCCCAAGCTCGCAACCACCCCTGTCAACAGCATTTAACTGACTATCAAGAACCAAAACAAAATCACTTTCGCTTGCTAACACCACGTCGTCTCTAACCACTGCTATTAAAAGTTTCATACTAAAATACAAACTGGACGTTTCACGCGAGACAAACAACATTTTAAGCCCCACGTGTGTCGACCACAACCTCATAATGATTGACATAACCATGTCCTGTTTACCAATAACAACTTTACTCGTTAATGGACTGGTAAGGAATTAAATACGTAGAATCTACTATTCGTTTTGCGAGACCCAAAACATTAACGCTATAATAAAATAAGTTCAAGCCGAAATATTAATATCAATTATTAATATTATGTTTCTTAAATTATTTACAGCAACAAAACAGTTTAATTCTCAAAACGAATCAATTTCATTTTAACGAAATTACGATAGCAAGGTTTTAATATAGTATACACGGAAAGTCAACATTTATTTAAAATTCTACCTATGATATCCAAATATGCTAAAATTAAATGAAAATTATGTCAAATCTAGCTACACGTGACAATCTGACAAGTTGACGCCTATACACGAAATAAATAGAAAATATTATCTACTAACAGATAATTTTACAACAGATGAGCAGCTGGTCCTGTATCGAGGAAAGAGTCCTTTTAGACAGTATATGCCTTCCAAACCTAATAAATATGGGATGAAGATACGGTAGGCATGTGATTCGAAAACATATTACCCGGTGGGTGGTATTCTTTAAACTAGGAAGGAAGGGAATTCAGTTGCAAAGGGACTCGCCAGTCAAGTTGTTTAACAGTTCACGCAACCGTATTATAATACCAATCGAAAGTGACTTGTGATTACTACCTTACTAGTGCAGCTTTGGCTCTTAAGCTTCTAAGCGTCTTTTTAAGTAGTGAGAACTGTTGTGAAAACGAACAAAATGTTTGTGCCTCCTGAAGTCTTAGTCGGCAGGAAAAACCTCACTATTTGGATTAACTGAAAAGGCAAGCTTGGTTTCATAAAGAAATAAGAGTATAGTAGTTTTATCGGCAATGTCCTAAAACCTAGAATGCAGTGTAGAAGACCATAAGAAACCTGAAATAACCATGTATTATAATTTCAACAAGGGCAAAATGACACGATGGACCAAATGGCGTATAGGTATATGTCCAAAAAGAACGGATCGCTGGCCACTTGCGTATTTGATGAATTTGTGGAATTTGCTGGAATAGCTGCGTTTGTGATTTGGACAAATTTGTACCCATTGTGGAACCAAGAAAAGCATAAGAGGAGAAAATTATTCTTTGGCAAAACCCCTGGGCTTGCTCCAGATTAGCAGAAAAAGTTAGGCAGGTTTAGGAAAGGTAACAAAGCACTGCATGGGTAAGTTTACATTGAAAGGACCACCAGCTAAAAAGAAGCAAGACGTCATTGCCATGGAAAACACTGGTTTATGTGCCAGAGAAGAATAGACAGAAAGCAGAAACAAACGTCCGTTTCATTAGAACGCAGTGTGTTTAACAAACACTTGAAAATAATATGTAGCATGTGTAAACAATAATACATATAGCTATACAAATAAATCTCTTAATAGCTGTAAAAATTATTTGTACCGGTTAACCCATCGATAGAGTAAAGTAAACTGTTGCTTTATAGATAAACTTTGTCAATAAAATGTATTTATCATATTATATAGCTAGTAAGTGTGTGCATTTTAAAATTATTCTTAACTATACAGAAAGTTCCAAAAAAGCAGGGCAAGGCCAAGCAAATATTTTTTAATAGAACACCCTGTATATAATTCGATTTTTGGATTATATTTGCAATTATAAAACTTTATTTATAAAGGTTTCATGCATGTAACATTTACGAGTTTTGAAATAATTCGAATTCTGTCCAAAAAATCGCATTTACAGGAATAACCTTTTTATTGTGTGCAATCCTTTCTTAGGAAAACTTTTATATTTGGACCAAGAAAGACCAATCTTACGCCTATGATCTGAAGACCACATGTTGTAGATAAATGGTACAGTGTGTTCAAAATACATGTTCAAACCTGCGAAACTTGAAAAGTCAAAAATACCGCTTTTCTCAGTAATAATAATTTTATTGTTATTCTACAGACAATATTCCAATAACAGAACAACATACATAAAAACTAATAATTACTAGTGGTGTATTTCATTCCCTCCCCACGGGAGAGCGCGGGCTGCTTGTGCTTTCCAAGCTCCTTCAGCCACAATCATTGATTCCCAGCATACATACATACATTACGTATATATATACATGGTGGGATTAAGAATGGGTATGGTCAGGATAGGATCGGAAGGAACGGAGTTAGGGTTCTGAGGTGGAAAATATTACTCCAGCATTCGTCTAAGTAGCCGTACATGGTGTGCACATACGCAGTGACCATGTCGCTACATGTATACGAGAATAACCCCCAAAAAACCTCATACTAGGTAGACGGTAACGGGAATCGAACCCATTACCTCCCGAATATTAAGCAGGTCATCTCACCACTGGCTACTGGCTCGCTTAACAAAGCACTACCTATAGCTATTAAATGCACACATTTCATAGAATAAACAAAAATTGAGTTTACAAAAGAAGAAACTTAAAGATAACACAAATTTAGTATTCAGGCTCAATTATCTATTACAACAGCCAATATGGCAGGAAGTGGACTGAGGTTTATATCAACAAGTTTACAGATCAGGTTGTAGTTGACAGATAATTGTACAGTAGGGCTTTTGTACATCATGTTTATTCAAGGTGTTGAATATTGAAAAGTATTCCGATACGCAAGATATGCAAGTACGCGACGGAATAGAAAAATGAGGACGAGATCAAATATAAGGGTAGTCGATAAAATTGTGCACTACTCCATGTAAAACTTTGAAGCAATTCAGCATACGATGCTTTTCCGTTGACAAAAGGTTCAATCGTGAAAGAATCAATTCGTTTGGCTATCCTCTTTCTGCATATGAACCTGTAACGTGCAAAAATCGATATCGGATCTTTTCGTGTCGACTTTATATTTTCGGTAAGTACTGTTCTGAAAATTTATCTGTGGATTGAAAATTGAAGGATTGTTCTTAATGTTTACACGTTACTTATGTCACTAAAATAATTTGACTAAATTTTCTGCATCCACTGTATTTACCATTTACTTTATAAAAGTTTTAAATAAACCTACTAGTGCCATCTATGTGATGTTCAAGGGTTCTCGTTAGTTTCAAAATCGTCTACTTAAAGGTATCTGTTACTTTGCTGAATTACCACTAGGTGGTGATACCATTAAATAATTATATTTTACTAAAATTGTTTATGTAAGTATAGACATAAAATTTGATTTTGGCAACAATGATTTTCATAAAAAAATTGGGTTGCAAAATTTCTTCGATGTTTAACATCATCTTTATAGGAGAATTTTCGTATGAAATATTTCTTTACCTAGTAAAATAATTATTTGGGTGAAATTATATAATCGCTATTAATTGCGGATATAGAATAATGTTACTTGCACAAAAAGGGGATTGAAATACGATAATCCAATAACACTTTTCTCAAAAATTACAATTTAACCAGATCGCGTTAAACCATCGCCCAGAGCTCGCCTTCGATCTAAAGAGGTAAACAGCGTTATATGAATAAATTGCTATTTTTAGCACCCTTGAGTATTCTTAAAGCTCCTTTGAGTATTCTTTGAATCTCCGTTGCGTATCTTGTGAATATACGTCGTGTATCCTTCGTCTCGATTTTAATTTTACTACGATTTTCTTCTCGATTGGACTACTTGTATATAGCTGGTAGATGTGCTTCAATTACTTTTGTCTCGTTACCGTTGGTGTTACGTTTGTATGGAAATAACTGTATGCTGTGTAGAAGCTAACGCTTTACTTTCCCTACTCGTTTTACCTTGTTGCCGACTAAGAGGATATCCATCTTAACCAGAACCAGTTCAAGTAACTGCAAGATCTAAAGTAAAATACTTCGACAAACGAGGTCAAACCGTTCTATTCTTGCATGCGATCATAATATACAAACACTGAATCGAATGTTAAATTTGCCTGTATTGTGCTTCACTTTCCGCAGGATTTATACAACTCCTACAAACTAACAGTGAGTGTACATTAATCAGATCAATAAAGTTTTAATATAATAAATACCGTTTTTTTGTGAAAGCTGTCGGCGTCAGTTTTCATTGATTCACCTAATGATTATATTATATCAGTTAATATAGCGCGACTTGCCCTCGTCTATTTAATTCTTGATACCTGTGGTTTATATACGACATTTTTATATTTTCATTTTGGGGAAAACCAGATAAAATATCCAGTACAGTTCTTTTGGAGAGAATTTCCCCAATTTATTTAATTCTGTTTTTATGAGTTTGCAATAAATTACGAATATTGCAGGAATTATTATTTATTCTCTTTCTCTTTTGTTGCTCCATATTTCTCTTAACAAATATTAATTTACTTTTTTTTTTCTTTAAAGCTTGTGATACCTTTTTCTTGTCCGTTCTCCTTATCTTTCTTACTATAACTTCAGTTTCTGCTTTCTAACTAACCTAACCATCTAGTTACTCCTTACCAACGCTTCAAGATACCCACGCTATCCAAGAGCTGTACGGTCACTTGACCGTTTGACTGAGTTAATAGCCGAGCTCACTCACTCATTTATATTTATTTTATAGGATTAGAATTATTTATACTTATTTTATAGCATTAGTTTGTGTTTCATAGATTGGATACTACACTGAGTCACAGTACTCTAGCTTTTGTCTTATCAGAGAAAAATAGGGACAGAATAGTGTATTGGGATTATTGAAAGAGTTGCAGTTTCTAACAACAACACCCAGTGTTTTAGATGCGGAAGAACAACTGTTTTGGACTTGCTCAGTAAGTTGAAGTTTGTGCTCAAATAAAATACCTAAGTCTTTCATAGTAAAGGTGCGATTTAAAGTTACTGCATTTACACAGTAATTGGACAATACGACATCGCGTTTTTTGCTGTAAGAAACCACTTTACCTTTGTTTATGTGTAACTGCAACCGGTTTGTACTACACCACGATTCAATGGATATTTGATTCTGTAAGATACGACAATCTTGAAGTGAAGAAATTTCACTATGAAGTTTGAGATCGTGGGCAAACAATAGATGATGAGAGGATATTACAGTTGAGATATCGTCAATAAATATCAAAAAGACTAGTGGGTCTAAGTTTGACTCCTGGGATACGCCCGATGTGTCAACAAAGAAAAGAGGTAAAATCGTTAAATGTAACGTATTGTGCACGATTAGATAAGTACGATGAAAAAAAGTAAGAAGTGAATTAGAGAAACCAAACGCTTTTAGCTTGTTAAGTATTATCGAATGGTCGATGGTATCAAAAGCCTTATAACTCTATATAAACTACGTCCACCTGATCTGAGTTATATAAAGTTTTACATCAGTAGTCCGTGACACAAGCTAAATCTGTTACCCGAGATCGCTTTTGCATAAAGCCATGTTGGTTAGGAGAGATGCGGTTTTTAACAATTGCATAAATCTGATTATACAGAACAATTTCAAATATCTTAGCACAGGTGGATAAAATACTAATTGATCTGTAATTTGATATTGATGCAGGATTGTCTTATTGTCGCAAATAGAACACTCTGTATATTTTTGCGCTGTATTAAAGAGAATCAAAAACCACACAATTCCTCATAAGTATGTCCTATACTTATGTCACAGTTTTTGAATTATTTCAATTTTTCTATATTATTCAATATTTTAATGGCTTTTCTTGTGATTATTCGCAGTAGCCATGAAATTTTAAAACAAGAGAGACAAAGAGTTGCATTAAATACTAAACACTAACATATATAAAAGTTAAAATTAGGAAAGCATATTACGTTCGTAAGAACTTTATATAAAATAAACGATCATTGGATAATGTAACAGTTACTAATGAGTTCTTAAAATATGTTCCAAAAGGTGTTGCTCCTGCTGATTGTATACATTTGGTCGTATTATTACGTTTTTCCCAGAATCTCCAGTGTTATCGTTCTACAAACGTCAAGTATCCGATCTTCCATACCTCATTTTGTAGTGGAAGAGGTGAACAAACACGTTCTTTAATATATCGCCATAATAATTTCTAATTTGGTAAGATCGCACTGCCACTGGAGAACACCCCCATGCCCAATCTAGTTTTGATTATAATTATCTCAAAATTCACGTAGTGTGAGGGTACTGTCCTGTTGCAGCCACATATTCTGCCGTTCTTCATTACTAAGCAGATGAAGGTACATATGACCATTCAGGGGAGTGCTGAAGAAATACGGTCCAATGATTCTATTGTGGAAAATTCCACACCAAATATTTGTGGACCAGTGGTTTTGGTTTTGCATTTATCGGATTCAAAATGGCTTGTCTAATGCGCATATATATACATATATATATATATATATATATATATATATATATATATATATATATATATATATATATATATATATATATGTATTGCTGTCTGACGACTATTGACATGCGGGTTTTCTTCAGTATAAAGCAGAATCTCAAGTTATTTTTTTTTTTGGTTACTAGTATTTTCACCACTTTGCATTTTACATAATCCACATGACAGTAGAATCGAGTTTCTCCATAAAATGTTCAAAAGTGAGCCGATTGGGTTGACGTCGAGCAGGATACTTCATTCTGCATAACCTTTGAGTAAGAAGACAATTTTTGAGCCTCTCCTAACATATAAATTATATCAATTACTTCACTTTTAGAGTAATCCATATTTTATTATTGAGCATACAAAGCTGTCACAATGTTAAATTACCCACAATGCAACAACAGTTTGACAGGTCAAATATTTGTCGTGTGGGACATCGCTTTCATGACTACTGCGAATAATCACAAGAAAAACTATTCAAGTATTGAATAATATAGAAAAATCAAAATAACTGACAGATAGTGAGAGGTAGGTATACTTACGAAGAATTGTGTGATTTTTTATTCTCTTTGACACAACGTAAAAATATACAAGGTGTTATATTTGAGAAAAGTAATATTTTTGAATTTCAAGTCAGGCAAGTTTGAATAGATATTTTGAACACCCTGTAACATTTATCTCCAATATTTCTTCTGTAGAACATAGGGTTAAGCTCGGTCTTTCATTGGTCCAAATTGTAACATGCTAAATATACTTCTGTACAAATATTTCACGTTGTGAAAACTTACTAAATAATCTTGCATATTGTGGATGCTGAATTACGTTAAAATTACTGCACTGTATTGGAAATTCCTTTTATTAAAATAATGTCCCTATGTTCTGTTACATAAAGCAATTTAAATCAAATAATTAAATTTTATTGAACGAAATTATATATTTACGCCACCTATTGTTCAAATGGCCGAATCCCCAAAGGTTTAAATCTACTCAATAACAGATAACTCTGTTAGTTCATTGAACTCCGGTTAGAGGGCAGGATTTTAGGACATTCAAACACAATAGATCTATTTATTCAATACCGATCGGTAACAAAGAAATCAAAACATTTCTCGTGTCCTTTTTGCGGTCGCCATTTTACGGCGCTATGGACAATTTGTGAGCTCTTATAACATTTCTAAATCGATAATTTTTCGGATATAAATTAGAAGAATTGATTGTGGTAAGACATTACTTCGGCTTTTCTGAAAATTACGGTTCCAAATACTTGTTACTCGCAAGAACATTGCGGATATAAAGGAGTCTTTCGTCTAAAAGGGGTAAGCTGTCTCTTTAGGTCTTACAACCTAACAACCATAAACAAATTACGGATCCTCCAATCAACTAGCGGAAGGCATTTCGTACCGCTTCAGTATATCAGCCTACAATTATAGGGGCAATTGACTTTCATTTCATCTTATACAATACTTACGTACCTTTCCTGTTAGCATTTACTTTCCTGTATTTCTGCAATCGTGACTACTTGTCCGCTATAGAAGTTGTATTACTGCTGGAATTAAACCGCGCCTGTTCAAAACTGTAACCATTTCATTGGACGTTCTACGAATACCTTCATATCGATTTGGTTCTTCAACTAACTTCAATACGATACCAACGATAAGATAACAATTTCTACTACATTCTCGCTGTACGTGTTGGGAGTCGTGAATCTGCTCTACAAGGGTTTAAGTAAGGAGCTACCCCCTAGAAATTAAAGTCTTTGAATCACTTAATGTAACTACAGTATACTTTACTTACGGTTAATGAACTTTCTCAAGTTAACGTGGTTAGTAGAAGTTACCACCGCTAGAATTTCACCGATGCGCGATAAACCTACTTAATTATTGGTCTGATCTACTGAACGTTTACTTTATAATTCCTAATACTGCTTCAGAGCATGTGGACCATTCCCACGTTTACTGTAACATAGCATCCATGTTTTGTTATAATAATGAACAGTAGGTCAACTGGGCACAAACCAAATTGGTTGCCGAGTTGCGCGGTAGTAGCTGTTTCATATGAGTTTCAGTACTAATAATTTTTGTACGCGTGATTTCCTTCTTTTTTTTAAATTCTTGCAGTTTCGCTGTAACTTTATTTAACTTTTATGCACATTTAAATTTACCTACATTTACTTGTAAATTTCTTCTTAGATTTTTGGGGGAACGTTCAGTTGCCTGTTTTCTCTCTTTCTTTTTTTCTATTACCTGGTACGAATTAATCTATTTACTATATAAAATAAAAGAGCAAACTGAAACGTCCTTCCGACAAAATTTTGTAAATGATTCATGAATAACGAATATTCTAACTTTGATATAATTTTTGGGGTGTTGTTGTGAAACCACTGCAACTGTATGTTAAATAGCTTTGGTTATTAAAACGCTTTTCTAGCGTAAATATGTTTTTCTTTCAGCTTCTGCGTAATGAAAGATCTTTCATTTCCGAAAGTTAAACGTTTAAAGTGATTGTAAATAATGGGTTTGATGTAAAAAAAAACGCTGTACTTGCGAGCGTTGCGACTAATTTCATTTTGGGTCTACTTGGGTGTTAACCGTATTGGTAATCATTTTACTTTTAGTTAGAGAAAATATAAAGAAACAAAGATTTAACTTCATTTAATCTCGTTTGGTTGATTGTGTATCTACCCTTATTTTAAAAATTACATTTTTGCGTTACACTACAACTTTATTTTTTATTCTCCCTTCCCCTTTTTTTCTGTTTTCTTTTAATTCCTATTCACCTCTTTAGACATCGTTATCCAGAAGTAATGGTGAGTAGTGCTTTTGGGGAGCGGCTTCTGACGCCTAATTATACTACGAATTTAACCCCAAACCGTACTGAGCTAGACGGTTTCTGTGCCATCTGTAGGTGAGTAGAGAACTCCCCTTTTACCTCCGCTTCCCATTTAAACACATGACAAAATATAAAAGTTTCCTCAACAAAACACACGATGGTAAATAATAATAAGTTGTGCCTGTAAATGTGTCTTTGGATAAAATTGTAATTATTTCAAAAACCGTAAATTTTACATGCATGAAACCTATAAGTAAAATTTTATAATTGCGCACAGAATCCAAAAATCGAATGATATACAGGGTGTTCTATTAAAAAAATACTAACTTTGTTTTGTCCTGCATTTTTAGAACTCTGTATAGTCACGAATGATTTTTAAACTTACTAGCCATGTGATATGATGAATACATTTTATTGAAAACGTTTACCCATAAAGCACCAGTTTACTTTACTTCATCGTTGACTCGCCCTGTACATATGTTATTTGCAAAATAGATTTTGTCCATATACTTATCTCATTGTAAAAAACCAAATCAACTGAGTACGCGATCAACCAATCAATAAATCCTGCAATAGAAAATTTTCTTCTAAAGCCAAAAAGAGTTTTGTTTTGATTCAAAGGTCAAAGTTTGTTGCTGCCTGACATACATACATAATAAACACTTATAATCTATCGTTTTCTGTCAAAATAGGTACACAAACCATAACACAAGAAATACTTCTAAAAACATTTTATTAATACACGGCTTTCGGAAAATATCAGTCAACACCCATAAAATTATTTTCGTTATATACAAAGAAAGGTGGGCTATAAATCTATTAAGTATATACAGTTATACGTAAAATCCCCTTTTTATGCAATAGAATATGATCGATTGTACAATTTTATTTTTAGCACATTCTTTTTAATTTCTGCAGATTCCTGATCATTTGTTGGACTATTAACTTGTTTTTCATTACCAACCTTTTCAAGAAGATTTTTATCGACTGAGGCATGCTCTTCCATATGTCTTCGTTTGACGGCTTGTTTAAGTTTCTGAAAATTACAGTAATTGATTAATAAACGTGATTCAAGCATTTGTAATTAAAACGTAATGAAAACTTTCATTAGGGGGCGGATAATTTTTCAAAATAATACATACCAGCAATCTTGCATTTTGGTGCCTTGTGGTATGCAAAATCCACAAGACGTAAAGAATCATAATGACAGCAGGTACAAACAAAGCTGCATATTGTGGAGTTCCATGAATAAGCGTTTGGTAGACACCCAATATAGAGAGAAAGATTGCGGTTCCAGCAGCTATATATCTTCCTGTTCTCCTTCGTTCCTCCTACAAATAATATTAATAACCATAAAATTGCAAAATCATAAGTCAAGTCTTATAAAATGAACACCGCTCGATGGGTATTAATATTTACAAGGGGAAGTTAAAATTAAAAAAAGAGTAGTCCAGAAAAAACTGTTAGAGCACTGGATGTGTGGAGGTAAATTTTCATTAATCGCAATATAACTACCTTTAACAGGTGTTAAGTAACCTTTTTTTAACGAGCGCCATTTTTTTTAATAAAAAATTTAGGCTGTAGATGAACAGAAAAGGTAATAGAAACAACGTTGTAAGATTTAATCTAATAATAAAGTTCGTTATCAAGTACATGGGTACTTCATTTTAGTGATACGGTACTATTATTATCCAATATCTTTAAGTATATAATAGATAAAATTCGGTCTAAATGATTATATGCGTACACAACGACCATGGTATTATTCTGGACTATTTTACTCCTTCCCGGAGTTATTGGTAAGTTTGTTAATATACATTAAAAAATATTATTTCGGAAATTTTAGGATTAACATCTAGTAAGGCAACTCACAAAATAATCAATGGAGATATCGCTACCCGCGGTCAATTTCCATACCAAGTATCAATACGTGATGGTAACATGCATTTTTGTGGAGGATCAATACTTGATCATGACACCATTTTGACCGCAGCGCACTGTGTATCTTTGTAAATAACTAATATTTTTCTAATGCAACTTATTAAACAATCTTTCAGACGAACCCTGACGTTATTACAGTAGTTGCAGGTTCCCTGAAGCTAGATAGTGGTGGCGATGTTTACAAGGTTAGAAAAATTATCAACCACGAAAATTGGACTGAATCTAATGCAATGAATGATATTACTTTACTTAAATTATCCAGTTCAATTAATTTCAATGAGGACATTAGCGTAATTGAGATAGAAACGGACGAAGTTGTGTCAGGTACTGAGTCAGTTGTAAGTGGATGGGGATTAACAGATCCTAATGGCGAGAATTCTAACGATCTACGGTATTTGCGTGTTCACGCTATTGATTATTTGGAATGCAGAATTGAACAACCAGAAAACAATCCATTGCCAATAGAAAGCTCCCATATCTGTGGATTAAACCAATTAGATACAGGTGTGTGTAATCAAGATTCAGGAGGACCATTTGCTGCAAATGGGAAACAAATTGGAATTGTGTCTTGGAGTAATGGATGTGCTCAAGATTATGCTGATGTATACACCAAAGTTTCTTTTTACAAGAATTGGATAAATTCACATAAATAAAGATTGATGTACACAGTATTCAAAATATTAAACTCGTATCTATAACTAATTGAAGTATTTCAACTATATCTACAATGATCCTTTTCTTCATAAACTTCAGTTTTTGTTATTGCGTAAATAAATGCTGTTACGTAGTCGTGAATTCGCTTTGTATTGTTTTAATCCAATAACATAAGCAGCGAAACAACTAACATGAAGATATTAAATTAATACGTAATTTATAAGTGTGGAATTAAGTCCTATTGCACCAAAAATGGGTAAACGGGCGAATAAGCGGACAAAAACTAGTTAAGTAGTCACGAAAAAAGAGGTGCATCAGTGAACAAGTAAAACAGTGTAGCGTTTAGATGATTAAACCGTTGCAATGTGTACTCAAATTCTTTCTAAATTGATCTAGTGTTTAATAACCAAGAGATACGCGTGGGTAAATAAAGACACACGCACACACGCACACGCGCACACACCCACACACACACGCAGGCACGCACGCACGCACGCACGCACGCACGCACACACACACACACACACACACAGAGGTTTCTCCATATTTTGTGACATCCTATCTCCATACCATCCAGACTAATCTATGGTAAATTTGACTTTCATTGATTTACACACATCTTCTGAATTGATAAAAACTACATTTATCTCTAATATTTTTGTTTATACACCAGATAGCGCTTGTTAAATATCGTTATTGTGAGCGATAGTAGTATTGCTAAAGCGATTCTGAGCTCAACCTCAAATACCTCCTCTTAAAAAAATGGTTTATATGTTTGGTAAAAAAAAGAGTAATGGGTCCTTTTTTTCCCCAAGTAGGAGGGCGGGCTGCTTGATCTTTCCAAGCTCTTTCAGTCACAACATGGGTTCCCAACATGCATACATTAATCCGTAAACGGAGTTGTCCTATTTCTGAGTTTGCTGGTCTGACCAGTAAAATTGCTGTCAAAAAGATGACTTTAGGTAAATGTTTGCATTCACTGTCTTTTTACATGTCTTATCAATAAACTAAAACAATAAAATACGAAGAAGGAGTTAATTGTTACGAAATAATATATATTTGAATATAATGTCAAAATTTTACAAGTAACTTCCAAATGTTAGAAATAATTCTTTTTCTTCTAAATTTTAGCAACTAAACGCAAACTAAATATCCAGTTAGTAACTAAAAAGGCATTCTTAACTAAAAATATGTATGTGATAAAAGTATAGATTTGAAAACTAGAAAATTTACAGCCCTAAAGTTTGGTATTTTTAAAGATCACTTTCACAGTCATTGCACACTTTATGTGAACATTAAAGACATATTGGGCGTTTGCACAAGCGACAAATATACTGAGTCCTTCTTTTGATAGTATTTGGACACAGGAAACACAGTTTTCTTTTCAGAAGGCATTCTTCATAAGCTTGACGTTGATGTTCTTCAGCAACTTAATTTCTAACTTGAGTCTCGAGCCTTGCAACCTTTCTCGCATATGCGGTTCCACCAGTTCCATTGCTAAGTTTTTTATAAAAGTTGCTCAAGAAATCTCTTCGCGGTCTATAAGACACTGATGTATGGTAAACGCATTTACAGCACTAATGTTCAACATTTAAAATAAAATTGCCATTGGTAAATAGAACACTTTTCATCCAAACCATCGACGTCTCCTTTTGTAAGATTGTAATATGCTAGGATCTCTGGTTTACTGGGATCCATATCAGTCAGTGCAGAGTGATGCATGGAAGACACCAGTAAAACAGCTTTTGATTTCTTGGGTACATATGATAGTAAAGTGATATTTTTCGTGAAGCCATACATAAAAGATCCTACTTGTTTCGATTTTATTGGAAAAAACTCCTTAGGAGTTTCTCGTTTGTTTTTCCTAAGGGTCCCTACATATATCAGTGCCCGTTGACGTAAAACATCCAATAATGGAATGGAACTGAACCAAGTGTCAGCAGTCACATTTCTATTCGAATTGTAAATAGGTTGACACAGACGTAAAACGGACTGTGCTGGTTTTCTGAAAGATCTGTCATTTTCCGGTAAACCGTTTCCATCCTATTCCAACCAGTATATATATATATATATATATATATATATATATATATATATATGATGTATAATAATATATCAGGGAAAATTGGGAATTAAATTTAAATTTGAGATGTAATATTTATATGATTAATGATTAACTGTGCACCGAACTAGCTCAATCTCAATTTGGGGATAGGGATCAATGTATTTAGTAGGAAATTAAATTTATTCTGGATGTATGTATATGAATTACACTTTATAAAATTACCACAAATGTATAAGAATGAGTTTGAATATAATTTACTTCCAACGCATGCGTTGTAACGTAATTAAGTGAAATTAACAATGTCAAAATTGTCAAATAATAATTTGGAAATTTACTGTTTACGTCCACAATTAAATTTAGAATATGAAGATAATTTAAAATTTTGTTTCCTTTACAGGTGTTTATACAAGTAATGTTTGAAATTCTATACCAATACATATACCTAATAAATAATAATTTGCAGGAATTTTAACATAACAATGTCCACAATAAATAGGGTTATATAAAAAAATGTGACTCACATATACGGTTCCCAATGCAAATTGATGTCTTCGAGTTGTTCCAATTTGATGCAGGCACTTTCCACCTGATTCTGGCTGTTACCATACACCCATTTGCTGCTGACTGGTACTCGGATTGTCGATGACACCAACTTCCAAAAACTAATGATGTTTCTTTCCAAATCGGCAACACTCCAGTCACTTATTTTATCTTGGTAAAATTTTTTTATTTAAATAAATTAAAGCTTATTGATTGGTATCGTTTAAAAAAGTGTTTAAATGTTGTCCAAAATTTTGTTATTATATCACTTTTATTTTTAGATGCCGGATCAAATTTAAATTATTTAGAAGAAATTGTACCCAGAAATAAAACACAAATAACCAAATAAATGTGATTATAATTTGGTAGAACGGAATCAACTCAAGTTTGATTAAACGAAAACTTTTAACAAAATCGTAACACAAATTAACTCATACAAAATTATTTTCCGAAAACTAACAGGTATCGGAGACCGAACTATTTAATTTAATCGCCGGTATAAAAACAATTGCTCTCCAATATTTTCTTCGTTAATTATAACTTTCTTTACGATAATTAAATTAGGTTATGAAAACTTACTTATTACACAAATGCACAACACTGCTTTAAGCTTTGAACAAATTCTAGAGAGATTAGCACTTCCAGGGCAATTCCTTTTATACCTTTTTGGTTGTTACTAAAATTTCAATTTTTTTTCAGCCATTTTACTTATGTAACTAAGGCTCTGATTGGTTGACCCATTTTAAAATTTGGACTAAAATAGAAATTTGGCCATAACTTTCTTATATATTAACGGATCTAAAAACTAACAACAGAAATGAAAACTACATAAAATTTCGAACAAAAAGACACCTAACAAGCTATGGTTCCTAAAAATAATATGCAAAATCACTTGAATTTGCTTATAACTATCTAAACTTACAAGCTACACTTAATCTAATTACATAAACGGAATCCTAGGAAAATTTTACATAAGAACACACACTTTTTGAGTTAGAAATCTCGAATTTAAAGAAATTTTATGTGTATGTAAAAATATTCTAAATTCACCTCATATTTGACGAAATTTTGCGGTGAAATGCATTGTATCCTTTTAAAAACTGTGAGATACTGAGAAAGAACTCCTATTAATTACTTTAAGAGCATAATTAAACCCTAATAATATGAACAAACTATAAATTTATGCAAAAAACCTAGAAATTATAACATAACCAAACTTAAATCTAAAATAGCAAATAACTTATATTTAAAAATGTTTTTATCACTCAAAATGTTATACTGGAGGTTTGTAATACTTGTTTTTATTATATTCACTATTCATTTCAAATGCATTGTGTCATATAGTGTTGCATTAAAAAGGTCTCTTCGTCTAACACACTTACTGGAATTTTCATTATAAAAATGTACATAACTATGAATGTCTTTATGTTAAACTGTTCTATGCATTGTTCTTGCTATTAAACTTATATCACAATGTTTGTAACAGAGTTGCATCCAAAAATATGTGAGAAAAATGTCTAATATGTCCATATTATAACCCTTTTATGAAATTTTCACATTTTCTGCATTCTAAAACTATTTACACAATATCCCTAATATAATCCTAGCTATACAATTTATGTTTAAACCAAACTGTATAAATAATATTCAGACTATTTTGTACAAAACAAATCTACTTTAAACACATCGTGAACTAGATTTCTATCAAACAATGTCTCGCACATGTATCGAACTTGAAATCACCCCTTTTTATAACTAAATTATCATTTAAACTGCCCGATCCTTCTTTTACTTCTTTCTGAACATCTCAATATATATATATATATATATATATATATATATATATATATATATATATATATATATATATATATATATAACACACATATATATATATATATATATATATATATATATATATATATATATATATATATATATATATATATGTATATATCCATTGAAGAAGTAATTATTACGTGCGTCGGTTACACATAAGATTTTTTATACCATATTTCACTGGTTTCATAGGTATATAAATCTTGGATTGACATCTTCCTCGAAAACCAATCAGCATCTCATCAATGCATATTGAAGCACCTGGACTATAGGCTTCCTGACAATTTTCAATAAATTTTCCAAACAATTCAGGAATGTGAGCTGCATATCCAGGCTCCCCACAACGTACGCGTACTTTACTGGTACCCGGTTGACTACTCATACATTAAGAAGCATAAAGTTACACTAGCGGAGTGGAGTGGTCCGTGAGACACCGACTACACTTTGCAAATGTATAACTCGCACTGAACACGCTGGAATACTTTGAAATAACGTGTATTGGTAATGGATATCCCATCCCCACTTGAAATTACATGGAACTGCTAAACGCTAACATGAAGGGTAGATGGTATACATCGAATAATGTATTAAGCAGTGTTTCACACACACCTCAACTGCGGTTAAGGGTTAAGTATGTATGCATGGTGGGATTAAAGATAGGTGCGGTCAGGGTAGGACCAGAAGGAACGAAGTTAGGGTCCTTAGGGGAAATATTACCCCAGAATTCGCCTAAATAGCCGCACATGGTGTGCGTATACACAGTGTGCATGCAGCTATATGTGTATGAGGAAAACCCTCTGAAAAAACCGCATACAGGGTAGACGGTAACGGGAATCGAACCCATTACCTCCCGAATGCTGAGCAGATCATGTTACCACAACTCTACTAGCTCGGTGTTCGTATCTTTAAAAATCGCGTTGTTTCATAAGGTCAAAACCACCCAAGTTTAATAACTACATGTGAAGATACCCAGACTACCTCTAAAGGTAACCTCTAAGCCACATGTACACGAAACAAACATACAACCACCGACAGAGATCTCTGTATATGACATTTACTTATAAATATGACATTACTTGTCAGTCACAGCTCTCTTAAGATAACGTTCAGGTTACTGAAGAGACCAAGTTACACTCCTAGAAATGAGACCAGAGCTATCTATCTAGGAATAGAACACTAAAAATAGAATAATACTTCTATAAAAGTGAGTTCAAAGTAGTTCTAGAAGCAGAATTAAACTAAATCCCTACAAGCAAGGTAAACGTTTTCTGAAAATGGGATGTTGAATATTTGTACAAAGCACTTCCAATTTATGTAAAAATATACAAAATAGATTCCTAAAAATGAAATTAAGTTATTTAAAATAGAATGCCAAAAATAAAAACATATTCCTAGAAAGAGAATCAAACCAGATTCTCAAACACTCGGTCAAGGTTATTTAAAAATCGAATTGAAGTTCTAAAAATACGAAGGTTGTCTAAAAATAGATTTAAGGTTATCTCAAAATAGATGTTGATTAAATTCTTGAAATTAAGTTGTGAATTAAAAAAAGTTGTGCATTTGCTCATGTTCAATTAATTAAGTGCAACCTTGGTCAATATAAATATTATTAAAGTTTGGTAAATTTCATTGTTAAAACTTACACTGCTTCCACTTTGTGTGGACCTTTAATGACATTACATTAAACTTGTGCAAAAGTGTTTAATTAAAGCGCAAACAATCACCGATATCAAATCAATACGAGTTGCGGTAGAACTATCGACGTCTCTAAGGTGTAGACTATAACAAACCATCCTAAGAAAAAATCACTTGCTATTCTGTATGGGCTAGGTAAAGAGTGGCGCGCCGCAATTGATTTTAGGTCAATGGCATTACATTTATACTGTTAGTTTTAGCCCATATTTAAAGCTATAACATTTGTTTTTTATTCAATTTTGAGGAAATAGCGTATCGAAAAGTGCGAGGTTCGCATCATTACGTTTGACTTGTATACTGCATGGTTGTGTACATTATATACTATATCGTTCTTTCTATATACTAATAATGTGGTGCCCTTTTGTCTATTACCTTCATTGCGAATTATTGTAGTTTTATAACATGCGAAACCACAAAACAAGATTCGGGGGCGAAGATCACTTAAAATAATACTATCGTCATGGGAAGGTATCAATGGAATCAAATAAATCACTCTATTTAGCTGACAAACACCACAAGGTTGTATCAGGAATTTGGGACAGTAGAAGTTGTTTCTGTTAGAATGGTCAGATAGACCTAGTGGGGAAGAATATACGCAAGTGGGTTTGACTTAAAAAGAGGCCTAAAAGATGTGAAGTATAGTTAGGGTTATCGTAGATTCTTGTGGGTTCAGAAATCATGTGTTTGGAATCACATGAAATAGCAAGTGTTTTCGCATTATGACTGGCAGGATTAGTGCTACATAAAAATTAACAGCAATTAGAGCTACGGACATTGAAATCTCCCAGAATTGAAACTTTGAAAGATGGAAAGTAGTCAACAAAATAATCAAAGAAGTCTTAAGGGTTAGTGTCATTGGAAAATGTACAGATGCAACAGTTAGAGTAAGTATTTGAAAAATTGTAAATCGGCGAATCAGGGTTTCCAGAGGAAGATTGTGTTTCTGATAGAAACAAAATGTCAGGTTGAAATTGTTTACGGTTAATTACATAATACGTACAATAAGTATCTATTTTTTTTCATTTGTGTGCTTAATTTCCTTCAAACACCGTTTGACAATAAGTATATTCTCCTTTCTAAGTTGACTACCTTCTAAGTTTGACTATCCAAAGTTTCATTTTACGTTCTGTTCCAAATGTACTTTTCGTTTAGTGTTTCGTGAGCACCTGCCAATGATGAAAGAGGAGCAAGTTATTTCTGCAATACTTTTGTCCTCTCACCACTTTCTATTCTTTAACTATAAAAGCTCACACAGCGCATCAAGTACACGTGGTTTAAGAGGAAAACTACATCATCGGTGACCATGCACATAGGTAAAAAAATCTGCCCTCGCTTGGCCTAAGGGTGGAGCTACGACATCTACACCCACTATACTGCACATTTGATCGGTTTAGTGTTTGGGTATTTTCACGTTTTGTGTTTATGCCTGTTTGTGTTTAGTCTCTATGGGCTATTGTTTAGGTTGCTTGTTTGCAAGCTTCTTTGTATCGGATTATTTTTGTTTGGCTATTGACCAGATCTTTACATGCTTATTCTCTTAATTATGTTTGTGTGTGATCGTTTGGGTGTGTATTTGCGTATTGGGCGTTTGCGTATTTGTAGTCGTGTTAGTCTTCTTTGTTAGTTTATATCTATTTGGGTGTTACACTGACGAGTTTGCTTGTTTTCTGTGTTTGGCTCTTTGTGTTAGTTTACTTGTTTGCTGATTTTCTTTTATTAGTTTGTTTGGTTTGGTTGACCACAAACTTTGTGCTGTTTGGTTATTTAGTCTTTTATTATCGTTTGATTGTTTGTATATTTGCATGTTTGCATCTTTACGTTTTTAGGTGCTGGTGTGTTTACTTATTTGTGTGCTTCCATATTTTTGTGTTTGGCTGCTTCCATATTAGCGCGTTGGTGAGGTATTGTGTTTGTGTCTATGTTGGTCGGTTTTGTCTTTGTGTTGGGCTGTTTTGTTTGATGGGCGAAAAGTTTTTGTGTTTGCATATTTGCGTCTTTGGGTGATTACAAGTTTGTATATTTACGTGTCCGTTGGTGTGTTTGTGGGTTGGTGACTTTTGAGTGAGCTTTGATTTGTGAATCGTTACATTTTTACTGGTTTCTTAGTAATTAGGTTGTTTTGGAAAACCTTTACTTTTTTAGCAAGATGAACACACTGAATTGTGTATTGTACCGCAAGGTGGTATTGTGAGGTACTATATCCGAAAGGCCTAAATGCAATTTTCTAAGTTGCTGGGTCTGTTAAATTACACCACAAGATGTTATTATAATCAACTATGCTTACCAAAAATGCGCAATTACGACTTATTCTCATTTAAGCATGTAATAAAGCATTTAAATTTTGCAATTTGTTTCTTCGGTTGTGTAAAGGATATAATAATATGAGTTTATGGTTTAAATCAGGGTTTGTAACTTACGTACGTTTGATTAATTCCCCCGAACAAAAAACAGGAAATTGAAGTCTTCCTTAGTCTTAATAATATCGATATCCTACTTATAGCAGAAACCCACTATAATGCAAGAACTCGTATCAAAATATCGCATTATCTTATCTACCATACTGAACATCCCGATGATACGACTCGTGGTGGCACGGCCATTATCATCCGAGAATCAAGAATACACCACGAACTACGGAGAAAACTTCTTGCAAGCTACAATAATAGAAGTAAATAAGCTTCCGAAGTCAATAACAATAGCGGGTCTATGGCTCAACATAACCAAGCCCACTCACTAGGACCAAGATTTATAGTGTGAGCGACGCATATCAGACGAGATTGTAGACCACTAACTTCAAAAGGCAGAGAATTAAATAAGCTCATAACAGACTATAATTCCGCATATTTCTTTGCAGGTAGCCCAACATATTGGCCAACGGACACAAAATTGCTGATTTACTGGACTTTTTCATTGTTAAAGGTATTTCAAATAACTATATAGATATCCAGCTATGATTTATTGCCCGATCACACGCCTGTAATCGTTACTATCGGTGCTACAATAATTAGAAAGGAACTTAAACTAATTCTATGTATTAAAATGACAGATTGGGACGTTTTCAAAGACTATATGAATCAACAAGTTGAAACCAATGTAAGTCTAAAAACAACAGAAGAGCTAGACAGGAGAATGAACAAATTCATAACTACAATACAAAAGGCTGCATCGTACGCTACCCCACACATGGAAATAGAAAAACCCAATTCTCAAAATATCCCGAGAGAAGTGTTGGAAATGGTCAAGGAGAAAAGGTAATCTCGGGGAACTTGGCAACGCACACGCAATATGCAAGGCAAAACAAAGTACAGTCATATAACGGCCTTTTTCTAGAGATGACGACAGTATTGGGAAAGCTACAAAGGGATTCAAGAGACCGCAGACTAATGTACCTCCAATACGAGATGCGGCTCGTTCGTAGGGTAGATCTGAACAAGAAAAATCCGACCTATTTGCGCAACATCTAGCACAAGTGCAACTCGAAAGCAATAGATGTAGACGTTGACACATTCCTTAAAGCTCCACTACAACTTTCACCACCAATACACGGTCTTACGATTGGAGAATTACGTAAGGACAGATAATTACTGAGTAAGAAGAAAGCCCCAGGCTACGATCTCATAACTGGTCTTATCCCAAAAGAGGAGGAAACATCTGCTAGTATTACAACTGGAAATGGCGCAAATCATTGTAATATTGAAACATGTAAAGCCGCCTAATGAAGTCCAGTCATATCGACCAATTAGTTTATTACCAATAATACCTAAACTGCTTGAAAAACTTACAGTAACTGAATAAATAAAAATACATTGATAGATGGATGAATCCCAAACCATCAGTTTGGATTTAGACGACATCCCTGCTCGGGCGCCAATGTAATCTTAACGGGTATCGTATAAATAATTCACCCACTTATGATTAATATTAATAATAATAATAATTAATAGCCCCGAGCTATAATTAGCTATGGAAAATAATGGATAACTGGAATATTTTATGCCACTTTTCTCATCGGTAGATTAATAGGTCTAGGTTCAATAACATTTGATTTGCTTATTAACAAAAATAGAATTGCTTAGATATTTTCGCTTTACAAAAATAAAGTTGTTGCTTCAACCCTGAAAATAATGTAATCTCGGACGCCAATCTGTTTTTAAGGAAATAAACCTTAAAAATAGAAAAGTTACAAAAAACTATGATAACAAATTATTTTATTACGGTACTTAATTTGATTATAAGGATGATCTCTTAAAAACTAAAAGAGTATAAGTAAAATTTCCATATAAATGTGGCACTCTTAATCATACATTTAAACAAGCGAAAATAGCTTCTACTTAAACACGTAGTTCAAGCAACGAACGAAGGACGCTCAAAGTAACCCTGCGCTATGAACAAAAATGACTCGAAGCGCGGAAAGGAATGTTCAGACGTATAATACCTGAAATAATTTATCAAAAGAACTATATGGACATTTTTTTACTCCAATAAGGCATGCAACTAACGCTACACGAAATGCACTTAAGTTGCCAGTATGAACGTAAATTTTAAAGATACATAAAAAGGTTTGGTAGATTCTACCATTCAGAAGTGTCACCGCATATCAAACATTGTTCAAAAATATGTTGAAGGTATAAAATACTGCACAGTAGTCTTTTTGGATGTAAGGTAGGCATTTGACAAGGTCTGGTACAAAGGCTTGCTTCCCATAATCAAAGCACTATTTTCATAAAAACTATTATCTCCTATTTCAATCCCATTTTTCTAACCTATATTTCCAAATGAAATTCGAAGCAAAACTTTGCAACTACAACCAATCATCACAGGGGCTCCTCAAGGCAGTATTTTGGATCCAGTCTCGTATCTACTGTTCACTGTTGACATACCGAACACGCCGTGTGATATGGGTACATTCGCAGACGATACTGCCCTTCTTGCGTGAAATAAAGACCCCAAAGTGCACATAAAATTTACAATTCAAAGAGGAATATACCCTCCAGTTACCATTAATAACGTTCAGGTCAAATATCTGGGTTTGCGCTGGGATAAAAGGCTAAATTGGAAACAGCATATCAAAAAGATGCATTGGTTTATATACAGGAACTCTACACTCGGTTTTTATATACAAAACTATCATACGCCCAATTTGGACGTATGGTTGCGAGCTATGGGACTGTTCTAGTTATTCCAATACAGACATCATACAAAGATTCCAGTCCAAAACGTTAAGAACACTTTTGGGTGTTCCTTGGTATGTGACGAATCACACTTTTTACACAGACTTTAACATCTCATATGTGCGCGAACTAATTACGAACCGGGCGACCAGACACTTTGATAGACTTGTAGACCATCGACACGGCACCGTAGCACCGCTAAATCTACAACCAAATTTTCGACAACTCACACGGAAATAGCCTACAGAATGACGTAAATCCACCAATGTTACCTCAAAATCCTCGACAGGTGGAGGTAAAGACGGGGCAGCACTGTTGGGTGCCAACCTCTTCAACTCCATCAACCTATTTATTAAATACGTAAGCCTGTCTACTGGCCAAATTATTTACGCTAGCATGAGCTCTCGCTTGTATAGGTTTTAATCGTTTTGAGATATACTGCGCCAGTGGCAACATTCTGTTTGGGTGGTGTATTATTATCCTACGCAACTGCTTTTTTCAGTTTAACTTTCATTGCCAAACCCAAATTTCTCACTACATCATTTAACTCCGCTTGTGTAAACAAGTTTGGTTTTAAATTTTCTGGAGAACATTAGAATTCATCATCACTTGGTTGACTTACATTAAATTCGGGACTGGACTGTAAAACGTCAACGACAGACGCAGGTAGTACAGGGACAGGAAGGCCCGGTTTATATCTTACCGGTCGTTCAGCTGAAGTAGGTTTAGGATAGATAGATTTCTTATTTTTAGAGTTATATCCAGAAACATCTATGCAGCAAAAATATCAATCGTTTGAACGATTTTTTTGCTCTCTCCATACCATGGGTACTGCAAATTTAAAAGATTTCTTTTCTCTCTCACACCATTTCCTAGGATCCTCGACAAACACATAACATACATTGTGAGGAACCCAACATTTTTCTTGATTACCGCCTTCTAATATTAACTGATATATGAAAAATGCAAAAATGAAAATCCGAAATTTTCTGCTTGGAAACCATAAAGTGTAATTAATACATGGTTAAATTCGTAATAAAAAACACTATCGAATACAGGGTGTTTCGTTGGTTGCGGCGATATAAAAAAATGAAGTTGATGATTGTTTCTAGGAGACTAAACATAGAATAAAAAATTCGATGTTCCGGATTTTGAACTGCGGGAATTCTGGGTCTTAATCGCCTACCTAACATGTCCCAGACATGTTGGATTAGATTAAGGTCTGGGGAACATGCAGGCCAATCCATTACCCTTATTTTGACCCTGTTTAAAAAGTATAAACAAAACAGACCCCTTAGCAACCAATAAAATGCACTAATTTCAACAAAACCTTGTAGCGCCCATAATAACTGCGATATCGAGTAAACAAAAAAATGAAAATGCTCAAAAAGGATCAATATTTAATCTGGCATTATATAATGATATTCAATTTCATTCGTTCACTTCACAGAATTTCTCAAAAATGAACAAATAAACATTACTTTCTTTTCAGTTCTGTATATGACATTTTACATTGCACTTTTCGCAGACAACCTGGCTCTTTTTACCACACTAGCACATCAAGATCAGTTTCATTACACAAAATAATGTGCCCCATATTATCAAACCTCACATCGTGCAAGGGGTAGGTGCTTTTATTTTTAGCTGGGATGGCTTAGTACCATAAATTTTCAAAAAGCTCAAAACTATTTACCTGCAAAATGCTAAAAGACTTTCCGAATCGGTATGATTTGCTTTCAATTTTCTTAAAAGTAGCCAACTGTTGACGATCCATACATCTAAAAATATAAAAACAAAGGTCAGTAACATTTTCTTTGTAGAAATCTTGACCTATTTGAGGCAACTAGGGCATCCATTTTATCAACACAACGTTTATTGTAGCCCGATATCATTTTTGACTGAGGAAAATATTTTTCTGCTCTTAGTAACTCTGTCCTCCCACCCAAGAGTACTATTAATATCATCAGCTTCATAAATTGACGCTACCGATATCACTGTACAACCAGGCTATTGTCATTTCTGTAATATTTGCATCATCCCCTTGGTTGATGGTTCTGTGTTTTTTTAGTTGGAACTGGACACTGTCCCAAACGATTATATCTAAATGTGCCTGTGGCACCAATATTATTTTGTATTTCGGTAGTCCCGTAAAATCGTTGTCTATTAATAGCTTAAATCCTTGATCAGAAGGTAACTGAACTTACTCCAGTAAAAAAAAGACATCACCTAGACCAAACTTTCTCTTTTGTTCTGTTTTTTAGAGTTTAAAACCTTACGTGTATTCACTACTCGAGTATATAGGCCAGTTTTTATACCCAAACAGGTGTTTGTTTTCCGCGAATATATTATTATTTAGCATAATTCTTGCCGTAATACGGAATCATACTTTCGCTAACACAAAGATGTTCATCGAAACCACTAAGTTTTCTAAAGTTCGAGTTGAGAAAATCTATAACCGACCTTAGTTTTCATAATCTATCTTGCTGCGGGAGTTTAGAGTGGGCGTCGAAATGAAGACATTTCAGTGTTTAAAATACTTATCTTTATGTGAAATTTGATACTATTGTTATTAATAGCAGGTTCATGTTTGCGTTTTCAATTTTTCAAGTTTCACAAAATTGTTTCAACATCTTAAACAATTTTGAAAGATAGTATTACTACTGACGAAGGTAACTGTAAATATTGTAGAAACGTTTAGATTGTATAACTTTAACATACAAATACGCCATAAAACCCCAAAAAGATAATTTTAAACATCCGTGATAATGGTTATAGTTTACATTTTCATAGATTTTAGTATAGTTTCAAACTGATTACGGTGCATACTGTTTTGTAATATCTTAGGAATATCCTTTTCAATGGTTCAGTACAGTCAACCTGCAACGAAAAAGACGTATTTGTCAGCCTCTCAAATATGGAACATTGAGGGTCATGTACTACGCAACCGATAAAGTAAATGATAAAACTAATGATGGGTTTATATACCATTTAAAATTACGCTTGATCTTTTGTAGAGTATAATGAAGGATCGATTTTGACATACTGAACGAATATTTCACTTCAAATCAAAACAAACACACTTGTCTCATCAATTCACATCTGCAGACTGTGTTACGTAAATTCGCAATCATCGTGTAGTATAAATAGTAAACGTGTAATTTTTTAATTCAGTTCCGCGGTGGCGCAGATGAAAATGCGAATATTTAGATAACATAAGACCATGGTTCAAATTTTCTGATGTTTCTACTACAATATTATATTTAACTATTTACGCTATATATTTCCATATCTTCCAAGCCTATGATCTCGGTTATTGATAGGGCTCATGCAAGAACCTTCATTAATTCGGCGACGTTTCGACAAACTCCCATTTGTCAAGTCACTAATAATCTTGTTACGCTTCGCGTTATTCGAATTGAACTGATCTCTGCCGTGCACTTATACTTTCGGTGACTTTCACTTCTCTACTTTCTTTTTTCCGTTTTGCTGGTTATTCTATAGATTCTATAAGAGGTCCATTGTATGTTGTTGGTTAACGGTTTTTGTTTAATACCAATTTCCAAGTATTAGGCAGTCTTTGCACGTAATCTCGAGTATTAAGGCAGTTTGGGTGTTTAGTCGATCTCTACAGCTTCTCTTACTCTCTTCGTTAGATGTTCTTCGATTGAAGATGAGGTTGTGGTGTTTTTCTTCACTGCTAATCGATGTTCTTCCCGTTGTTTGACCTATGTACGTCGGGTCATAGTGTCCACATAGAATCCCGTCTAATCTATGATCGTCTAGGTTGGTTTTCTTTTGGGTTACGCAATATTTAAATCTGCTAATCCGGTCTGTTGCCCTTTATGTGTACGGTCTAGTACTTTGTTTGTTTGTTCCTCCTCTTGACCTGCTTGTTTGTTCTTCTTCGATTGGTCCGCCTTTTGGATATGTTTTTCGCTGACTACGCTCTGTAATAAAACTGATTTCAGAGTTTAATTTCTCCCTGGATGTTTTGATGGTCTGCCAGTAGCCTGGATCTCGTGATTAGTGTTTGGACCACGGCTTGTAGTGGTGCTGGGTGATGATGGGATTGATCGTTTATGTACCTGTTGGTGTGTATGGCTTTTTTATAAACTGTGCAGTATAGTCGTTTTTACTTTTGGATATGCTTTTCGGTAAATCCGTTTTGTAATAAAGCACACTTTAGCGTTTTGATTCTTCCTGCATGGTTTGATCACATGAGTAATGTTTCGACCACGGCTTACAGTTGCGCTGGGTGATGATGATATTCAACGTTCAGGTACCTTTTGGTGTGTGTGGTTTTTCATAAAATGTGTAGCCCCAGTTCTAGCTTTTTTGTAGATTAAAAAAAGCAGAATCCAATTGTCTTCTTTTTCCATTGCAAACTTGACTTTTCATTTATATGTTGTAGAAATCGATCAAATTTTTCTTGTCCGTGTACAGATTATAAATTGTCGTCCACATATCTTAACCGTAGCTTGTGCATTTTATCGCCGTTTGTATTGCTTGTTCTTCCAGATAGTTCATAAAGAAATTATCTAGAACTGACGATAGAGGTGCATCCGTCGGTGTTTCTTCGATTTGTCAATACTACCTTCCATAGATGAAATAAGTGTTTTTGGCGTAGTGTGTCTTCTAGGGGATGGTACATTATTTTAATTATGCCGATTGTTCCCTGATTGGCACGTTGGTGAATTATAACACGACATCCAAACTGACAAATGGATTCCCTTGATTGTTTCCTTTTTAATTAGGTTTACGAAGTGGTTCGAATTTTTTAGGTATGATTCTGACTTTTCGGTGTAAAGTTGCAGCTATTTGGCTACGTATCTTGCAAGCTCTTCTAAACGTGATCCGACTGAACTTACTATTGGTCTCAGTAGTGGCCGAGATTTGTTCATCTTTGGTAATCCGTCGAATTCCGGTATAAAATTTCGTTAAATTTTTGGATCGATCTTGTAGTTTTTTATTCTAGTGTTTGTGGTTTTTTTTTCAGGTATGTTGGAGGGTGCCTCACGATTTTTTGGTATGCTGGGTCTTGAAAGAAGATGGTTTATCGTATTCTTGTAGTCCTCCATATTCATAACAACTGCGGAGTTTCCCGTGTCTGGGGGCAATGTTACGAGATCATCAATGGAAGCCAGAGGTCGAAGAACCACCTAAGAGTTTACCACTATCGTCAGTTCTAGCTAATTTATTTATGTACCATCTGAAAAAGCGAGCAATACAAACGGCAAACCACAATCCCAAGCTTTGGTTAAGATATGTTGACAATACTTTTATAACCTGGACAAACCCACGAGAAGAATTGAATTGATTTCTACAACATCTCTGTGGGGTTCACAAAAAGGTAAAGTTTGCAATAGGAATAGAAAACCAAGGAACACTGCCGTTTTCAGATGTATTAATCCACAAAAAGAGTACAACTAGGTCACACAATTTATGAAAAAGCCACACACACCAACAGGTACCTAATCGCTCAATCCCATCATTACCCAGTACGGTTGCAAGCCGCGGTCCAAACACTAATCACGAGATCCAAGCGACTGGCACACCTGCAAAATATTAAGGAAGAAATTTAACACCTAATCAGTTTTTTTACAAAACCGAAGAAGGAAAAGCAAGAAGAGAAAGAAAATGCAAGGTACACATACCGTACATAAAAGACCGAACGTACATAGGTCCAACAAACAAAAGAATCCGTGCTAGACTGTGAAAACATCGATTAACAGTGAGGAAAAATACCACATCCTCATCTTGGATCTCTTATGTAATCTACAGGAAAATCAGCAAAACTAAAAAGAAAGTAAGACATTGAATGTGGAGAAAGTCAGCGAAGGTATAAATAACAAGAAACGCAAGGTAGACTTCAGTTCAATTCGAATAACGCGAAGTAGAACAGTAATAATAGTGACTTGACAATGGTAGATGAGATTTCGTCAAAACGTTGCCTTTCTTACATGGATCTTATCCATACACGACCCGGAAGAAGTAGAAATACATATATAAAAAAAGAAGAAACTTTCACAACATTCAACAGATTCAGACGTTGGCATGGAATCAGATTTTGATTCAGTAGGTACCCTTCAATGTGAAATAACTACTGGCAACGAATATAATTATAATACATAATTGTTTTTTCAGATGATGAATAAACCTGCAACGATTGCGGGTTGGTAAAGTTTCCAACAACACAGCCATTTTCATTACGTGGGACGAGTGTTAAGGTATGCATATTGCAATGAAGGTCCTGGGGCACTTAAGTAGTGCGTTTATCAAATATGATTATTAATTGATGCAACTAAATATTTGCTTGACATATGGAAGTAGCAATCGTTACTTCAAATTTCGCCTAAATTGAATTTTGACCAAATTCGTTTGCAAGTACTTCACCTTAAAATTATAATGAAAATTGTATTAATTGTATACATTCTGTTTTTAATGTATCATAACTCTTACAGTCTTTAAGCAGTAACGGAAAATAACGAATTGTTTGTTGAATTTATTAGGGTTTGGCTAGATCATTAATTGGTATGCCAAGTTTTTAGATGTGTATTCTTTCACGATTTTTCTATTAAACTGTTTCATAACTTTACACAGACATTATGTGTTTAAATTTTGTTATGTATTTTGATTTCTGAATTTTTCATTGTTAGCCTTTGTCCATTATATTGAATGTATTAAAGATCTATCTATTCATCATTTCTACAACGAAACAACATGCAGTAGTAGGCTTTCAAATGCATGCACAAAATTATTACAGTAAGTTTATTAATTGCGATTTCATATCTTGTAGATTTATTTGACAAACATGTTGTACTACTGATCAAGGTTGCTGTACTGGCATTCGAAAGGTATACATTTTGTTTACTTTATCTTAAAGATGCATGACTTAAATACTCAAAAAAAAAAGTATTTATTTTGAAGACTTTAAATCGTGAAAGCTCACACTTTTTAGAAACGTTATTAATAAAACTAGTGATTAATAAACTTAGTAACAGTGTAACACCATTTCTTTTAGTAGCAATTATCCTAACGCTAATTATTAATTTTTATTGGAGATGTACGAAAGAAAGATTTCATCAACCGCAACAGTTGTTAAAATACTTATCTTTCAGGTATTAAATCATATATTTTTTATTTACCTTTATATAAATTTCGATAACTACAGTTATTGTCCTCAGTATATCATATTATCTTTAAGAAATATTTAAGACGTCAAAATAAATTTAGGAAACATGAAAATTGAAAACCTAAACATAAGCCTGTTGTTAATACAACAGTTCGATAAACGTTTAGAATCAACTAATTATCACATCTACTATTAGTGAGGAATAGCTAGATCCTTAATAAATTAAATATTATCAAACTGCCTTGAAGATGATGAACCAGAGCACCCCTTAACGGTGAAATACGTCATAAACATATAACAAATTTAACAAACTTTGATAAAGTTATGAGCAAGTGTAAAGTTGTGAAAAGCTTTAATTTGAAATTGATAAAAATATCCACAAGTAGAAACACAGGAATAGTTTTTGGTTAATAATTATAATTGTCATTGTACAGTGAACACACGATATGTACGTTCAATATGATTTTCAATTTTATTTATATATGTTTAGTTATTGTAGTGCTATAGTCGCTGGACATATTTTTTAGGCTGCGAAGAAAGTGAGATAAAAAACCGTTAACATACTACGAAGAGCAGAATCTTCAAAAAGTAACCTATCCTTTCGTCAGCGCCGGGCTTTGTTATGTCCTAAACGTAATGAAAATATAATATTACAATCAGATAAAGGTAATGCAAGTGTTACATTAAATATGAACCAGTATAACATTAATGTAGAAGAACCGTTGGAACCACATATTTATTATGAGCTACCAAAAGATAAAAGAATGGAAAGGAAACTAACTAACTCTGAAACTCTTCCACCAAAACTATTTAATCTACCAAAAATCTATAAACCTAATGTTCCTTTAAAGCCTATTAGTACAACTGGTTCTTCCACGCACAATCTTGAAAAACGCCTTACATTTTTATTACAACCTAATATAGGTAAAACACCGCATTATGTTAAAAATTCTACCGATTTCATTGAAAAAGCGCATAACTTTAAAATTGAAGATGGTGATATAATAGTAAATTTTTTAATTTGTTTCAACTTTTACAAAGTCCCTTTAAAAGAAACTATTGAACATATTGATCATGTTTTTCCAAAGATATAATTATTTTTTAGAACTACGTTACAAAGACGTATTTTCAGTGGAATAATAAATTCTAGAGCTTCATGGTGTAGCAATGGGTAGCCCTCTTATTTCTGTTGTAGCTAATTTTTACATAGACCAATTTCAAACATTAGATTTACAAAATGCATTCAAGGAACCTTTACTTTGGTATAGATATATAGATGACATATTCATGGAGACACAGCTCTAGCTGAATTTTTGGTTTTTATATGGTATTATTCCAAGCACTCAGTTTACTATGGAGAAGGAAACTAAAGGAAATTTACCGTTTCTGGACATACTAGTATGTATTACTAATTACTCTTTATCATTCAAGGTTCACCGACACCCGATACACACCGACCGATACCTTCATAAATTATCAAACCAGGATTTACATAAAAAAAATTGGTATAATTAAATGTTTAGTGGATTGAGTTAAATGAATTTATGATCCTGAATTCTTGAAGGATAAATATAAATATTTAACTAAGTCACTGCAAACTAATGGATATTCACTTAAAGATCTTAATAATGTTATCACATTTGCTAGACGTGCTCATACAGAAACAGTAATGCTTACTGTTGGTACTGCTTCTCTACAATTGATAGAATACTAATTAATCCTGGCACTAGGACTGTTTTTAAACCGAAAAGACATTCGTCACCTAAATATGTTTCAAATCCATCGTCATCTTTCGGAGTGTATACGTTATCTTCTTCTTGTGGAAAGTATACATTGGAACTACAAAACGTAGCTTCGGCACAAGACGTAAAGAAGGAATGAGATTTTATAGGTTAAGTCAACCAAATAAATCTGCGGTAGCTGAGCACGCATTAAATAATTTAAATCGTGACATTCAATTTGATAATATGGAAATATTGTCAAGACAGACTCATTATTTTGTTCGTTTACAACGTGCAGATATTGAGATATATAAATATCCAAATTACTTCAGTAGGCAAGAAGCAAAATCAGCACGATGGAATGTTTTAATTTTCATACTAAACTATACATCGTGTTTTCACTGTACTTTGATTATGACATTTTTCACTTTCAACCTTCGTCCGTTAACAGATGTTCTGATTTGTCATCTTCAAGGCAATTTGATAATATTGAATTTATTAAAGATCTAGTTATTCTTTACTGAAATAGGATTCCATAATTGGCTTTATACAATTATTTAACTGTTATATTAATAGAAAGTTGCCATATTTAAATGAATAATAGCGATGGTAACGACATTTTTAAATCCTCTTTGACTCTTGCTACAAAGGCGTCATTACAAGAGAATTCGCGACCATTGTTGAAGTGTTTGTATGGCAACGCTGTTATTTTGATTAAAACAAGTAAGTTTTACCCTATTCATATCGCTATTAAAAAGGTCAGATCCAAATACATTGGAATGTTAAACATGTGATTTTAGAAAATAACTGGAGGTTTCATAAGTGGAACCACCATGGTGTTGCTTTAATTGGACTGGTCCAATTTAGGAAACTAGAATTATTTCTTACGTTTATGTTTTTAAGTGTTGGAATTCGGGTCACTATGAAGCGCTGCAATAATCAAAATACATGTTTAACATTATGCAGTATACAGTGTCAAATGCATGGTCCAACATAGGCTACCAATGTTTTACTTTGTTCCAGAATGTCTTCAACTAATAGAAAAGGCATAAAATATGGTAAATGGAGTGAAGCGGATATGGAGAAAGCCTTAGAGGCTTACAAAGGCAAAAAGTGTGGCTTAAATTAAATATGCTTCATACAGTATCCCAAAAGCCACGTTCGAACGCATTTGGACTCCAAAAATAAAAAGGCTAACCAAGAGCGTAAAATCTTCGGAAGAACCACTGTCTTTTTACCGGAATTTGAGGAGAGGTTGTCAGCGCATATACTTAACCTAGAGAAGACGTTTTATGGGGGTCATCATAAAAGATGTCCGTAATGCAGATTATGAGCTGGCGGAGCTAAACAACATCAAACACAATTTCAATAGAGAAAAAAATCAGGCTGGTAAAAAGTGATTTTACGCATTTTTGCGTAGTCACTCCAATATTCCATTGCGGCAACCGAGTCTAATGTCAAGGGATTCAATAGAGATGATATTGTTACCTAGTTCTTCGACCTTCTACAGAAAATTGTCGATGAATATTCATTGTCGGGTTCTTCAACTGTTGCCAAGAAATGCCAGAAAATTCTAGCCCTAAAGGGCAAGCGCCAAATAGGTACGCTTGCTAGTGGCGAACGTGGGGTGAATATCACGATGGTTGTATGCGCTAGTGCAGTCGGCCAATTTGTTGTACCGATGATAATATTCAATCGAAAAACAGCTAATCCAGATCTCAGACTTCTGACTTCTGACTACGTGGTAGAGATATTGGACACCGGACACATCGAACTTTTGATACCAGGTTTAAATATTTTATTAATGCAGTAAACCAACAAAGACCAATAAAGTTTTGCTTGTTTTAAACGGCCCCAGTACTCACTTTAAAAATCTTGAGGCAATAAAGCTGGCACGAAATAATGGAGTGATTAAAAATTATTATTAATTTTATTAAATACATAAATAGAACTGATGTAAATTCTAAATATAATGAGATTACAATCAAATTACGTATATTAATAGAATGTGAGCCTGCAATATCGCAAGGATTCATACATACCAAAGCAACTTGACTAATATTAATTTATTATAAGTTTTGTTATGAACGAATAAGTTCAAAGGCAAATATGTAATTAAAAATTATTATTAATTTTATTAAATACAAAATAGAAAATTTACCTCGAGTAGGATTTGAACCTACGACCTGTACTTTGCTAGAGTTCTACATACATAAAGACAAAATCGATTGGGGCTTGAATCTCGATAGCGCAGTTGGTTAGCACGCGGTACTCTAGCAAAGTACAGGTCGTAGGTTCAAATCCTACTCGAGGTAAACTTTCTATTTACGTATTTAATAAAATTAATAATAATTTTTAATTACATATTTGCCTTTGAACTTATTCATTCATAACAACTTGTAATAAATGGAGTGATTATGTTGCAGCTTCCGGCGCATACCACCCACCGGCTTCAACCCCTAGACGTGACTGTATTTAAGCCCCTGGAGCTCTATTACACTAAAGCTAATGAGAAATGGCTAAGGGCTAATCCGGGATTGATAGTTTCTCAATACCAAATTGCTAAACTCCTTGGAGAAGCTTATGCCAAAGCAGCTGTGATAGCAACTGCTATGAATGTTTTCAAGAAAATAGGAACTTGGCCAGTAGACCGTAATGTTTTTAGCGATTTTGATTTCGCACCTTCAGATATACTCATCCCAAAAACAAGTGTAGACATTGCTGAATTCCAGTGATGAGGATGTGACCTTGAGTCGCTACAGTAAAAGGCCTAGGTCAGAGAGCTTCAACATCGACTTCAACATCAGCTATGGAACAAATAGCAACTATATAACCTGAGGTTGATTCATCCACAAAAAAGTAGATTCTATAGAACAAATATTAAAAAGGCCAGTTGTTGATCACAAGAAGATGAACCCAACTGGAAGTATCCAAAAAGCGTAAATCATTACATCCACACCCTACAAAGACGATCTTGAAGTTAAACAGGCATTTCAAAGAAGAAAACTGTCAAGCGCAAAATAAAATCAAACTCCAGCATTTCTAAGAAAAAAAGCATTCATGTCAAAGAATGGTCCTGCAAATTTTGCCCTGAGAGCATTGTTGAAGACATGATTTAGTGCCTAAAATGAAGAGACTGGTAGGATTTGGCTTTTTTTAATGTTTATTTAATAAATTTTTGTGTTTTGATATTTGGTTTTTAAATAAAAATTATTCTCTTGTTACTTAAAGTTTTACTTAATTTTACGTAAGTGAAATAGATGGTCTAATATAGTGTAACGAATCTATAATTTCCGTTACGAACAACCGTATAAATTGTTAAATAATGATGTATTAACCGCCCGGTATACTTGTGATTTTATGATAATTCATAAATGCACAAAATTTTAAAGTATAACCATTCCCTTTTGTATATAGAAAGATTCAGGTTCAAAGACGAGTTTTCTTATCTAATATAAACGCAACATGTTTCGGAATATACGAGTATCGCTTGCAGCTAAGACTACAACTAAATTCCAAAGAAAGAGAAACACAATGTGTTTGTTCGGCACTAATAAGGGCGGCTATATAAAAATTATCGAGCAATTTATTCTTTTAACACCAGCATAACAGAAGAATCCTAATTATGAAATTTAGTTAGCAAAAAATTGCCGTTCTATAAATGCTTACACACAAAAAAGTAGAGTGCAATCGGTGACGGAAACCTTGACTCAATAAATTAAATACTACAATTTCTGATCTTATCGGATAATTGCACACATGCAAATACAATGTTTGTTAAATATATTTACTTCCCGTACGTAAAACATCTATTAATATAAGATTTCCTATTTGTGTTATGTAAACAAAATAGCGGACGGTAATTGATCACCCCATCGATAGTAGTAGGTGAATTAAATTAATATTCTTAATAAACAAACTTACTTGAATAGCTCAGGGCACACACACCTTCACTTCAAAAACTCGTATATCTATAATGAATTTATTCAAGTTTGTGTATATTCCGAAACATGTTGCGTTTATATTAGATAAGAAAACTCGTCTTTGAACCTGAATATTTCTATATACAAAAAGGGAATGGTTATACTTTAAAATTTTGTGCATTTATGCATTATCATAAAATCACAAGTATACCGGGCGGTTAATACATCATTATTTAACACTTTACACGGTTGCTCGGTAACGGAAATTATAGATTCGTTACACACCCCTCGTTCTTCGGAAGAAAAAGCGTAGCTTTTTCTGTTGGTACTTCGGTGTCGGCGGTAATTTAAATAAAAGTTAACGAGGCGGTCGGTTAGTTCTCATCGCGGTGGTAGGGTTTTAGGTCCTTGACGTGTATCCGGATTAATTTGTGGTTGTCGGCGGCATGTTTTAAGTTAAAGACAACAGGAGATAGGACTTTAGTAATGATATACGGTCCGGAGTATTTCGGCGCAAGCTTGGCGGCGACGCCTTGTGCGGCAGAGGATAACGGATGTTCCTTACGTAGGACACGGTCTCCCAGGTGCGGTTTCCATTCGCGGCGTCGTAGATTGTAGTGGCCTTCCTGTTTAGTGTATGCGCGGCCTAAATTGTGCCGTACCAATTGAAATATGTCTTCTAATTGACCTAGTCGGCGGCTATGAGCGGGCACAATGTCTTCGGCGTTTACCTCGTCAGAGTTTGGTGACGGGTCGGTTTCGCGTCGCAAGGTTCCCGGAAGTTCCAGTTCGCGACCGAAATTTAAGAAAGCGGGAGTAAATCTGGTCGATTCCTGTACGGCCGTGTTCATCGCGAAAGTTAGGGCGGGCAGGTGACGGTCCCAATCGCGGTGATTGTTATCGCAAAACTGGGCGATCATGGTTTTCAGCGTGCGGTTCGCCCTTTCGACGGAGTTCGCTTGCGGAGTGTACAGCGGGGTATAACGGTGGTGGATGCCGAGTTCTGATAGCAAGTGGTTGAAAGCACGGCTATCATACTGTGGGCCATTATCGGTTAGTACCACACGTGGTGTACCGAACTTGGTAATAACATCGGCGTATAAAGCTTCTGAGATGGTAGTGGCGGTAGCTTTCCTTAGAGGTTTGGCAACTACCCACTTTGTAAAACGGTCTTGAAAAACGGCTAGATAAGAATGACCTTTAGATGATCGGGGTAGTGGTCCTATGATGTCGGAGCTAACTATGTCCCACGGTAAACGGTTCGGATACTGTTGCATCTGACCCGCGGTCTTCTGTTGTGACACTTTGTACTTTTGGCAGAGTGGACAGTTTCGGACCCTGCTCGGGCGCCAAATTTATAACGCTTTTACCTTCGGTGGACGGTTAGTTGGTAACAAAGTTGTCTGAGAGGGGTCGGGCAGTGAATTGCGGTTGGACTATCGCGGTATAAACGGGTTGCTCGAGCGCCAATCTAGGTAACTGGTGATATAGAGGCCTAGATTCCTCTTCGCAGAGAATTAAATGGGTAAAAGCGGTCCAAGTAGCGTCAGTGAAGACGTCGGCCTACCAGGGTTTGTGAAGATTTAAATCGGTGCCGGTATTTAGTCCGGTATTAAGCGGCAAACGGACGGCGAGTTGAGAGTTAAACAGTTTTAAAAAAATAGTCAACTCGGTAATGCAAACGGAGGGAGGAGAACGTTATTTATTAATAGAAAATTAATGATAATTGAGCAACCGCCGATAAAAGAAAATTTTATTAGTAAACTGTCATGAATAACGAACTTCTCATGGAGTAACAAAATTGTTCACAAAATAAAAATAAATGTAATTTATTTACATAAATATACCAAAACTCACCAAATGGCTAATAAAAATCTATTCTAACTAAATAAATACGGCAGCGGAAAATTAACCAAAACCACAAAATCAAACTTATCATAAAATTAAAGCATCACGTATTAATCGGTGATAATTCTCAAACTTAATAATAATGTAAAATATTACTAAAGGAAGATTATAAATAATTGCCAACGGCGACGGAAAACCAAAATCAAATTCGCAAAAAAAATATAAACTAAAATGTCGCTTACCTAAACAGGCTGTAAACTACTTAGCCCTTGTAATCGGTTTGAGGCGGCCTAACGGTATAACGGTTATGATCTGACAACTTTGTTACCAACTAACCGTCCACCGAAGGTAAAAGCGTTATAA
>JARFJB010001456.1:725000-830000 GCA_036346205.1 Vesta saturnalis
GAAGTTCAGCGAAATGTTTAATGAATTTTAGTTTTATTGTCGCAATTTTGCGGCTTTTATATGAAGCTAAAGATTTTATTGAAGTTAGTAGATATACTATGTCACTTCTGGGCCACTTCGTCACATACATTAGGATATCTAAATTTGCCCTGCACCAGAGTCTTATAAAAATTATTAAATCTGAAGGTAAAGGTCATCGCATACATTCGCTACGTCCAAGTACATGGTTTTTCAAGGTCATCATACACATTGTCTGCATCAAAGTATATTCCTCAAGGTCACTTTTATTACTAGATTTGTCACTATATTTGGAAAAAGTCACTAGATTTCAATGTTGGTAACATTGCCTGCTTGAAGGTCACCTCAGGCTACTTGGTGGGAAAGGTTGGTAACACTGTCTCTTCAAGGTCACCGCTTCAAGGCCACGTGGTAGGAAAGGTTGGTAACCCTGTCTCTTCAAAGTCTCCGCTTCAAGTGCTCATCTTCAAGGTCATACTCGCACGTGCCCTTCAAGGTCACACGCTCCGTGCATCGAAGTATATTCCTCAAGTCCATTGAAGTAAGTAAAAGTCACTAGAAAAGTTACTAGATTTCTTTTCAAGGTCATTGAAGAAACTAGATTTAAAAAAGTCACTAGAAAAGTTACTAGATTGTTTTTCAAAGTCATTGAAGCAGATGGTCCACGTCAATTGTTTGAAGGTTATCCCACATATTACCTGCATCTATTCCTCAAGGTCATTGTCTACGACTAAGTACGTGGTTTCCAAGGTCATCACATTGCCTACCTAAAAACTAAAGGCCACGTTCCCTAGTCTTCAAGGCCAGGAAATGGTCACCAATCAATTCTCTGGCTGAGTGTTAATTTTCAAGGTCACGCTAACTAGGAAGTTCATTGACCTCTGTCTCAAACATTGTTGTCTATGCATGTTTCAAGGTCATCAAGCAATTCTTGGAAGTTTACTTTGGTTACGCCCCCGCCCCCAGCAAAGTGCACTCAAGTGGTTCCGTTCCCCAAAACGGATAGCCGTTTTCCAAAACAGGTAGCCGTTTCCTAAAAACAGGTAGCCGTTTCCCCAAACAGATAGCTGTTCCGCAACACAGGTAACCGTTTCCCTCCAATTTCAAGGACACACCTCTGAGAAAAGAACAAAGGTGATTCATTGTTCTGATCGAGTTACAAAAATAGATTGTTATCTAGATACCCCCCACCTCAACTCTGAGAAATCAATTTTCAAGAACAAAGGCGATCCGTTGTTCAGACTGATGCTTCAAGTTCATCTAACAAGTAAAATATTTTTTATAAAACTTATAACTTATTAACCACAATATTCATCTATATATACAGATAAAAAATTGATTTAAGTAAATATACATATTATGGGAAGTTTGATGTAGTCACTTAACATTTTGTAATACATTTTTGCTGGATCATATCTATTTTATTTATTATTTATTTTTCACATTCAATTTCCTTCAACTGATTCTCGTTTAATATGGTCCACGCCACATCATCATCTTTACTAATAGGTATTTTCATTGCTTCATTATAATGTTTAATAGCCATACATTCAGCTTTCCTTAGAGCCTTCATATTAGGATCTGAGATCCTTTTCCTTGAGACATTGATCGAGACTTATTACAAACCTACGCAAGCCCTGAGGTATCATTGTTGTCTATGCTAAGCATGTTTCAAGGTCATCAAGCAATTCTTGGAAGTTTACTATGGTCATACCTCCCCAGCAAAGTGCCCTCAAGTGGTTCCGTTCCCCAAAACAGGTAGCCGTTTTCCAAAACAGGTAGCCGTTTTCCAAAACAGGTAGCCGTTTCCTAAAAACAGGTAGCCGTTTCCTAAAATATAGGTGAACTTTGCGTAAATATTTTTGGAGTGGAATTTTGGTAGAAGCTGGTGTTGCAATTTCATCCTCGTGGGTAATAGTCATCATTATGCGCTTGTTGAATAACATATTATTATCAAACTGTTATATTAATAGCAGGCTTACGTTTGCGTTTTCATCTTTTCATATTTGATTAATTTGTTCTAACTTATCAAGCAATTATTCCAGCTATCCAGCTCGATAACTGTAATAATTATCGAACCGAATAAAAATACACTATTTAAAAATCCAGAAGCTAAGTATTTTAATTATGTGTAATAATGGTAAAAGTTTACATTTTCATGTTTGCTCAAATGTTTTGAATATCTTAACAATGACCAACTTTATAGTAAAATGAGTAAATATATTTTTTAATGATAATTAGCTTTCCTTTATAAAGTATCTCAATACATTGCCAAATAAGCCTGAAACTTAATGAAATAAGTTATAATTGCAGTTATAATAACATTTACTATTAAGATAACAATAATTACGGATGATGGTTACAATTACGGTTAAAATTATGGGAACAGTTGCAGTAACAATTGCGGTTACTACTACTGTTAATATTCTGGTTACAATTATGGCTACAATTACCGTCACAATTACGATTAAATGTACGGTTACAATTCAAGAAATTTTCGACGTATAAATAATTTCTGCAACCTTCAGCTGAAGATTGTACTGTTAGAGTATTATATACACTGCATTCAAACATGACTCAAATTTTGATTTTTATGATCTGCTTTGATTTTCTCTTTGTTCGAATGTCATTAACACAAAACAAAATTTTTTATATAAGAAAACATATTTTCTCTTAAATTTTTTTAAAAAACATTTGCCGAACATTATACTGTTTATTAAAAATCACTATTAATTTTATTAAATACATAAATAAAAAGTTCACCTCGAGTAGGATTTGAACCTACGACCTGTACTTTGCTAGAGTACCGCGCTAACCAACTGCGCCATCAAGGTTCAAGCCCCAATCGATGCAAATTTTGTCTTTATGTATATAGAACTGATTTCAATTCTAAATATAATGAGATCACAATCAAATTACTTATATTAATGGAGTGTGAGCCTGCAATATCGTAAGGATTCACACATACCAAAGCAACTTGACTAATATTAAATTATTATAAGTTTTTGTTATGAACGAATAAGTTCAAAGGTAAATATGTAATTAAAAATTATTATTAATTTTGTTAAATACGTAAATGAAAATTTCACCTCGAGTAGGATTTGAACCTACGACCTGTACTTTGCTAGAGTACCGCGCTAACCAATTGCGCCATCAAGGTTCAAGCCCCAATCGATGCAATATTGCAGGCTCACATTCCATTAATATAAGTAATTTGATTGTAATCTCATTATATTTAGAATTGACATCAGTTCTACATACATAAAGACAAAATTTGCATTGATTGGGGCTTGAACCTTGATGGCGCAGTTGATTAGCGCGGTACTCTAGAAAGTACAGGTCAGGTTCAAATCTACTGAGTAACTTTATGTATTTAATAAGATTTATAATAATTTTTAATTACATATTTACCTTTAACTTATTCGTTCATAACAAAAACTTATAATAATTGTACTGTTTGATTATCTATAGGTAAAACATTCCCTTGTAAACAACGTAATTAGTTAAAGTAATTTTAATCCCTTCAAAATATATGATTAAATAAGAAAGATTAAAATATTAATCACAATGTCAAAATATTTATACTTAATAAGAATTCTCAAGTGTAGAAAGGAAGTAAAGCCGAGATTTTTACTACCTACTCTAAATTAAGTTAACCGCAAATTATATTTTATTCCGCTGAAATGTGGTCAAGTTACACATTTTATTGTTTACCTACTTCACAATATTTTATTACTGCATAAAAATTTTCAGTTTGTGGAAATTTGGACGTGTAAAAAATCATGAAGATAATACTTTTCGTTTTATTAATTCAATTGATTAACGTTACTTATTGTGATGGTGAGTAATACTTACTCATTGTTTATATTATTCTAAATCATCTTTTTAGAATCTCTAGATGATAATCCTATAATATTCAAAGAGCAACCAGGTACTGTTCAAAACAACAATTACTTAATGCTTTTACAGTAAACGCTAGATCGGCTATCAATTATTTAAAAATTTAAAAACTAAATTATATTAACGTGTGTGTATAAAAGTTAAAAGAGCAATCATACTTTTTTAAAATTAAGCAACCAGAATTCAGATAACTTAGTATATTATGCATACACAATTAGTATTTTGACTTTGATGTAGTTAAGACCTTTTTAGTTCTTAAGAGTTTAATTTTATAATAGTATACAAATGTAATTTATGTTACTCAACTTCTCTGCTTAACAAAGTGTATAATTGCACTTATTTGAACCAATTTCAAATCGGTTTGTATGTAATGCAACTACAACCTAACTAGTCAGCTTTACGTAAATTAGCACAATCCAACTCAAAAATTTTTAACCAAATGAATTACAGGATTTTTCAAATTTGGAACAATTAGATTAGATTGTAGTAAATATTTCCCTCATGTACAATTTACTCCTATACAGCAGTGCAACTTCGTTAGGATTACAGCAATAATCGCATTGAACGTTATGAATTACAGCGGTAATTCAACTTCAATGACATCCTACTCAACTACCATAGTAACAGTGCTATTCTTGTCACGAAGAAGACGCATTTGTCAAACACTGACAGTCACGTTAAAAAGTTTAAGTTATGTTTATTGTAATAATGAAACGATTTCGTAAAATTTCGTGAGAAACCATTGATAGCAATGTTTAAAAGAGTGTTCTGAAGAATACAGTGAAAAATCAGTCATTTATTTGCACGCAAGTATTGTTCATTTTCTAAATTTTGTTACATGCTTAGTAATCAAAAAGTTTTGTCATTTTTTAAATTTAGATTTTTAATTAATTAAATAAAGGTTTTGTTCGTTTCCTAATATATATTCGTAGCTTTTGCTTATGGAAAACTAATTTCCGTTGCAAAAGGTATTCATTTCTGAAATGACAAATTTTGTCCAAAAAATCAAGCCACTAATTGTATTAAAATTGAAAATATCCCGTCGTCAATAACGACGAGTGATTTCCGATCTAAAATCTCTCGTCGTCAACAGCAACGGATATTGTTGGGAAATTTTCTTACTGAATCCCCCCACATGCTTGAATTAGTTATGGGAAATTTATTCTCGTTTACGAATGATTTGAGAAAATTCTCAAAACATTCATGACTCGAAAAAAATTCCGGAAGTAATCCAAGCACTAAGAAGAATACAGGTGAAAGTATACCGTCGTCACGCATTGAAGATCTGTTTTGACTTCCATTCTAACCCGTGGGGGGGGGGGGGAGTGGACAGGGTCCATTCTCAAAGAAAAAGTTGCGCAGTCTAGAAAATCATCTGCCTACTAGAAAAATGTGGCATAGAAACAAACCATTTTCCTTTCTTTCTATAAAAAATTATATACACCGTGTACAAGATAAGGATGTCCACTATGGGCATCTCGGAAACAGTAAGAGATGGAAGGTCGGTTAAATGGAACAAAAGTTACGCATTTGAGAAGATGTATTTATGCTCTATGCATAACTCAAACATCTCTTTTAGTTTTTGAGATATCTGAAAAAAATTTAATTTTATGATTTTCGTTTTTATTTTTTTCTGACCTTATTTGAAGAGCTATCAAGAAAAGAAGAGCACATTTTCATTGCCACTTTTCTAGCTCTACTTAATGCTGTTATCCAATTTTTGATACAACGTTTCGTTTGTTAGCAACCATCATCAACTTTATTTTTTTAAATACACGAAAAAATTATTTTTGCCATATTTAAATTTTCTCCTTGATTCTGAATTCAACGATATATCACACTTTATATTTTTGATACGTTTCGGATGAGAAAATTCATATTCAATGTAAAACATAAAAATTATTATAAAATTATGTGTTGTAATTTTAAATGATGACAAATAAAAAACAAATTTATTTTAAAGGTTAATAAACTCACAAAAGATGTTCAAAAAGATTCCCGTTATTCTCTAAACATAAATAGCATCTTCTAATTGTAGGATCTAAAACATTCTTCAACATTTGAGAAGTTATACTAGCAAACCCAAAGAAAAAAATCCAAAGGTGTTATATCTGAAGAACGGGCTGGCCACAGTACATTTGCATGAGTGCCAATACATCTTTCTGGAAATCTAACTGACAGCTATTCTCTGACAACTCTGGAATTATGTGCTGGTGCACCGTCCTGCATAAACCAACAACCTTCAACTTCTTGGAAATGCAAATCATTCAAAGCTATCTCTAATTTATTTTGGAGTAAAATTTGGTAACGTTCAGAATTTAAGGACTCGTGGTAAATGAAAAGACCTATAATTCGAGTACCGAATATAGCAGCCCACATATTAAATCTGAAACGATGTTGGTGTTTGGCCGTTTTGTACAGAGGTGTATTTACTCTTGCCCAATAATGAGCATTTCTACGATTAAAATTCCATTAATATTAACCATACTTTCATCTGACCATATTATTTTATTCGTAAAATATTCATTGTCTTGATATTGATTTGATGTTCGCAAAATATTCTACGTATTTCTGGGTCACCTGGTCGAAGTCCTTGGTAAAAATCAAGTTGATGATGGTTGCCAACAAACGAAACGGTGTATCAAAAATTGAATAACAGCATTAAGTAGAGCTAGAAAAGTGGCAATGAAAATGTGCTCTTCTTTTCTTGATAGCTCTTCAAATAAGGTCATAAAAAATAAAAACGAGAATCAAAACATTCAATTTTCTTCAAATATCTCAAAAACTAAAAGAGATATTCAAGTTCTAGAAAGACCATACATACATCCTCTCAAGTGCGTAACTTTTGTTCCATTTAGCCGACCTTCCACCTCTAACGGTTTCCGAGATCCCCATAGTGGGCATCTTTTTCTTGGACACTGTATATGCACATAAAATCACAAAAGGATACTATTAACAAAGAGTAAAAACTGAAAAGTAATTTATTCTTTGCTATTAATAAGGTTTTTATAGCTGCGTGGAGTTGATACAGTTGTCTTGGTAGCAATTGTATGCAAGGATTTCTATACTTTGCTGTAGCACAGCTGCCAATGAGTCTTCATTTTCACATTAACTGGAATAAATAGACCACAAAGGTATTCAATGAATCATCAGAGTATGGCAAATCTTGTATATTTAGCTTTTGAGAGTAAACAAACAAATCCCATAAAGATTGTTGTGTTCTTGCACAAAATTAATGCTAGGGAAAACAGGAAAGCTATGCTGTAAAATTTGTTACGGGAGTGAATTACCGAAATTACTTTTGTTAAGGGATTACGCCATAATCACTCGGCAGGCAGTAATATTAGTTATGAGTATTGTGAATGTGATATTCTGTCAGCACCCAAATATGGGGATTATAACATTGACAATTATTGAAAATCAGCGTCGTCACCTGAAAACCATTCGGCGAAGGTAATTTAGATTGATTTAATATTCACTAACTTACTTTAGTTTCTCCCATGGGATTTACATTTTGGTGTTAATTTGTCCTTTATGGTGAATTTTTATTTATGGTTTGGTTTTTGTTGTTGCGTTTTCGCTTAATTCTCTCTTAAAAATTTGATGATTTGGTGTGGAGTCGTCGTTTAAAGTTTTTACGTATTGGAGTTTATTGTTTCAATTGTGTATAGCATTAGAATATAAGTAACGTAATCTGTACAACTCATATGTTGTAAATTGAGACTTGGAAATGTACGGAAGATTATTTCATTAACGAACGTATCGTAGTTCGAAGAATTGTAACCATCGGTGAGTACAATTTGAGTGGGATATCTTCAGTTGTGAATACAGGTTAGTGACCTTAATCGTTGGGAATACATTATTGCATTGGATATCGGAATTAAGTTACATCGTCTGTATGCATCATTAATTAAATCGATACTCACTTAATGTTCAGTTAGTTGTCCGTTGGATTGAAAATAATTAGTACTTGTTGTTTTAGTATTCATGAGCTCACCAAATTTCGAATATCACTTAGTCTTCATGGTTGAAATTATTTATGGCTTTCTAGCAACGAAAAATTTCACTTTTTGTAAAATAAAATAAAGCATAATTGATAAAATTACAAATCGCATGCATATATCATTTAGTACAAAACCAAAAATTCATTCTAATTAAAGTAAATACGATGCTAAGCAAAAATAAATCAGACACCATTAAAATCCAAGCAGACATTTATAATAATTACAAGTAGCATGTAAGAATCTGTCAATGTGTTTGCAGAAATAGTTTTTGAGCATTGTTGCCGAGTTGCAATTTTATCAGTATTTAATTAAGACCCCGTTAGTTTCAATATTGAAGAACAATTTCAATTAATTAAGAAAGCGAGAAGTGCAGTCATCGTTTAGCTATATAATCGAGTTTTGTATATACAAGGCGTCGAAAAAGAATTCAATGTATGTAAGGTATAACAATATATTGTATAAAGGCATTTGTACAAAAATTAATAAAATTTTTACGATAATTGTCAATTAATATATATATATATATATATATATATATATATATATATATATGTCGCAGAGAAATGATGATATTGGAGATTTGAACAAATCTCTAAGGGAAATGATCAAATCACGCAAGATAAAGGAAAATTAAAATCTACGGTAACCTAGGTTACCGTAGATTTTAATTTTATTTTGTTTACAGACATCTTCCGAGATTTGATCATTTCCCTTAGGAATTTGATCAAATCCCCAATTTCATCATTTCCCTGCGACATATATATATATATATATATATATATATATATATATATATATATATATATATATATATATATATATAGGTATTATTGGTAAGAAAGAACAAAATAAAATTGTTTTTTTTTTTATTTTTATTTTAATATTAGTTTGTGGAAAATTATTAATCACAAACCAAATGAATTTTCATATTAACTGGAATAAATAAACCACAAAGGTATTCAATGAATCATCAGAGTATAGCAAATCTTATATATTTAGCTTTTGATAGTAAACAAATCCCATAAAGTTTGAAAACAAATTTTTAAGTTTATACTTACAGTTTGATTATAGTTTTATTTTGTTTAACAATTTTCTTTCTACAATAAAGTTTTTTTTTTAATTTTAGTAATTACATAAAGCAAAATACGTTTGCCCCCCACCCCCATACAACTTAAACTGCCCCCTCTGAAATCAAAACCTGGCTACAGGGCTGCTTCGACTCTGGATAATTTTCAAAACATTTGTGACTCGAAAAATTTTACGGAAATAATTCAAACACTAGGGAGATTACAAGTGAAAATATCACGTGGTCAATCGGAAATCTCCTGTCGTTAATAGCAACGGATATTCTTAGGATATTTTCTTACTGAATCCCCCACCGTTAATTACCTGAAATGTCTTCTCGTTCGCGAATGTTCTGAGAAAATTATCCCTCGTCTTCAACTCGGCATAATTTACAAAACGTTCGTGACTCGAAAAATTTCTCCTTGCACTAGGGAGATTACAAGTGAAAATTATTATTATTATTATGGTTATCTAATGATAATGATAAGCGTTGTGTAAAATAAAACACAGCCCTATAGTTGTCTTATGAAACGAAATCGGTGTTAGTTTCAATTCGCATGTGTATTATCAAAATTCTAGATAAAAGTCAGCTTGTTCATTTGTCCCCAGGTAATTTTCAACGAAATATTGCGTTCAAACTTGTTTATAAATCTAGGGCCCTTTTTGCCAGAGGTGTTTCCGATAAGGCAATCTTTGAATGTAAGATAATTAGTGTTCTGATTTCGAATTTGGTTTTGGGGCGATGGTCCTGTGTTGTGCTTAACAGTGGGGCGAGGCTCAGATGCATCCGTGTCATACTTGTCTTATAAGTTAGTGTTAGAGCCAGTTATTTGAAATTTCCCTCAATAACCACAGCAGGGTCCAGTATGTATTTTTAAAATATACTGCTAGGTGGAGCCACCTCTATTACAGAAAACATTCATTATGGACAGCTAGATAGCACCAGGAACAAATTCAATTTTCCCGCCATGGGGACCACAACAAGGGGGCGAAGCCCTGAGAGCAAGTTGTGAAGCCCTATGCTTGTCTTAAAAGTTAGCATTAGGGCCTCTTATTAGAATACCAATTCAAATTTCCCGCAATTGGTTTTTGGTTATGACGTCACATTTAAAAACAAAATGGCCGAGGTCTTTGATTTTACACAAGTAGATGGCGCCACAAACATATTCAAATTCTTGGGCAAGGGGGCCACGGCAATGGGACTAGACCCAAAAGCAAGTTCCGAAGATGTACACCTGCCTTACAAGTTAAAACTAGGGCCCCTTATTAAAATACACATTCAAATTCCCCACCATAACCAAGCAGAATGCAAAGACTTAAACACAAATTCAAATTTTCCGCCAAAGGGGCCAGGTTAAGGAGGCGAAGCCCAGAGAGCATGTTGCGAAGCTCTACACCTGTCTTACAAGTTAGCATTAGGGCCCCTTTATTAGAATACAAACTCAAATCTCCCGCCACAACCAATCAGAATGCAGAGCCTTAATCCTCCAATCAGAACACGGAGATCGGTTGGTGGGGTAAGGACCAATCAGAAGACAGAGAGGCGGTCGCACGTACAACCAATCAGGTAAAAGGAATGTTTGTGGCCTAGTCTTAGCCCCTCCTTAATGAATCCATAAGGGCGTTATCTAGCCTTAACCCCTTCTTAACACAGCCAAAATGGCCGCTAGACCACACCCTAGGAGCATCCAACTCCCTTAACCAAGGAGTTAGACCGCCAAAAAAGACACTTAATTAGGGGCTAAACCCCGTCTAGAGGTTGAAAAAGCTCCCCCCCGAAAGAAGTCGACCCCAGCGAAAAGGTCACTAATTAGGGGTAAAAATACCATCAAGGGTTGAAAATTCCGTCTAGGGATTGAAAAACGACTCCGAAAAGAAGCCGTCAAAATAGGGGTAACAAATGGTCACAGCCATGTGGGCGTGGCTTACCCCCACTCCATTTGGTCCTATTCTCCTCTCATTCTGCTGGTTTGTAATACTCAAATTGTCAGCTACTCCTTTCATTTTGAAAAAAAATCCACTTCCATTTAAAAAAATGGCCGCCATGATGGAATTTCTGAATTGGCGCCATCTACAATTAAATTGATAATGTAATCTTTTGTCTGAAACATTTTTTGAAAAAACTTCTCCTTTTCGAGATATTCGCACCTAAATGGCCTACCCTTATATATATATATATATATATATATATATATATATATATATATATATATTCTAATTATTAACTCGTACTCAAATTTCATTTATCGGTTGGTAACGATTCATTCGCTGAATGAGAAAAAAATATATTCTAACTTTAACAAATCAAAGTATACTCGTACTATTAATTAATGATTATAATTAATCGTTATTCTTCTAAAACAACCCCGTCGTTTTATTCTATAGTAGTAATTGTATGCCCATCACTGTATTACGTACCAAAATCTTATTATATAAAGCATTAAATATGTTGCTTCACGTTCAAAGTTATTTGATTGCATTTTAATAAAGTTGGCAGAAGCGCTTGCATTACTTCAGAGTATTATTAATATATAATTATAGCAAAAACGAAACATAATATGTTTGCTTAAAGTTCTTATCTGTGAGATTTATATTGCCCAACTATGTACTTTACTAAAGTAAACTTAATAATTATCAACTGTGTGTACAACACTTGTTTTGTTTGTTTTCAGAAAACAGTATTAAGCTGTTTACTTCATGCTGGATACTTCATAATAGTTTATAAATGTTTATGTAACATAGAAATAAATTATAGTTACACTTCAGTTTTACTGAAATACTTTTTAAACTATATAGAGTGGGAATTAATTAGGAAACACAACTAAGGTTCATACCTTATCAGGACCGCATGATGGCGCCCGACGTCTAGCGGCTCCAAAAAACCCACCCAGAATTACACATAATCACCGAGGGCTGACAGAACCAAATTCAAATAGTTCTAGTCACAGAGAATTGAATTTGAATCATATCCTTGGTGTCGATAAATCATAAAGTAACTACATTTGCACATATTTAGCAAAGGTTGATTTTAAAGCGAGAATCTACAATTTTAGTCAAGATTACGAGTAAACGAATGAAAGAGCGGCGAGTGGACCTATGTAGACGTTAACAATAACGTCTCCTGAAGAAGAAAACTGTTTTCCGATTTCAGATTTTTACTAAATGCAAAATTTGACTTACAGCAATAAAAGATTAGGCAATAAGGAGAATCAGTCTACAACTGTTTGTGTTCCTATTATGCGTACTCAAAATGCACCCTCATCACGCGGTATGTATCGAGACGGTTGTCAACCCATGCACGATACGAATAATGAAACACTTTTGTTGAATTTTCTGTATTACATAGGCTTTAATTATATTTTTTACTAAAAATAAATCTACCAAAATTACACCGTGTGCTTGTGGGCGTGCGTGCGTTCGTGCATGCGTCCGTACCTGCGAGTGTGTATGCGTATGTGTGTACATGTACGCGTGCGAGTGCGTGTGCGTAGTTACGGGCGAAAATGGAAGTAGAATCTAAAGTAACAAATAAGTGATGGGAGTCGGTAGCTTAGTGGTAAACAGGGTGGGCGTGTTATTAATGTTGTAAGTGGAATAGTTCGCAATACATAAGTCTGAATAGGGGAAAGTCATAGATTAAAAGGAGCCGGTTTGTTTATAATCAAAAATGTAGGGATCTAAGCACAAAAATGCGAATATTCCACAGCAAAGTTTAAAACAAACAAAAAACTTGCAATACAAGCCTTGGACCAGTGCTTCCTGTAAAGCTTCCAAAATCATCAATCTGATTTACTCTAATTTTACTTTATGTTAAATCTTGTCCGTGAAATTCTATATCTTAAAAGTAAAATTAAAAAAATAGCTAACAATCTAACATAAAAACCTCTCATAAATTATTGCGTTAAGAGCTTTCATAAAAAATCATTAAAAAGAATAAAGGAACGTCGCTGTAAGGTCGTGTAAATCAAAAATTGCCATTCAACAATAAACAGATCAGTAACACGAACGTATTCAAACTATTTTACCTTCTAAATTTATAATGATAACGCTATGAGGTAGGGCGAAAGTTACATGTAAAATTAAAATAAGATTTAAAATTTTGTAATACACTATCCATATTGTAATAATAATAATAATAATAAGACTAATAAATCAGACTACCTGTACAAATGTTTTAAAGCCACAAACAAATAAATTCACTTCCGAAAGGAAGTAAAGCGCTACCTTTAGTACGGAAAATTTTAAATGTTAAATGTAAACGTTGGGAAGAAGCTTGCAAGATTCAGAACTTCCAAAATCAATTATCTTTATACCTCAATTTTAATTATCTGTATCTTGAATTGAAATTTGGTAAGCTATACAGTGTACATATCAGAGCATATTGCAAAAAAATGACAATAATATAACATAATAACATAAAGGTGAAAAGGAGGACTAATTCGCTTTCAGTAATTGGTACGATCGCCTGACGACCTCTGTTTGTAATACTAAAAAGAAACAAAGCGGGTTCATCCGCGTAATCAAACACAGTTTTACAAATTTATTAAATTCACAAATCACAAAAAGTTATTTCCTTGGTTAGTCACAGTTTCTGGGCTAACCTTTCCTTCGTAATTGACAACATGGAGGCGTAAATTTCCATTTTATTGACCCTTAATGATTGGCCGGAAAATACCAATAAAACCTCTAATCCCTTTTGGCACAGCACGGTATTGCAGAATTGACAGCTTTATATCGTCAACTCCACTAATAGTTTCGTTTAACTTAAATTCGCAATCTTAAAAGCGAAAAGTTCAAATCAGATCCAGGTCACTTAATGTTTGCTTCATCCAAGTTAATCTACACACTATTAATTTATTTACAGAATGACTATTATATCCACAAAATGTTATTAAAGCTGTTTATATACAGCAACTAATTGTCTGAATGAACAAGCTGCGGGTACCCTAAGATGCATAAAACAAATAAAAACCGGCGTTGATGCTCAATACATACAAATTTACCACAACAATAATAAAATAGTATAATCTGCAAAAGCGCACTTTCACTCTCAAAAGAAAATTGATAAGCACGGAAATCCAACACTTAATCTTTCTCTTAAAAAATCCTACGAAAACGTCAACACAAACAAGCTTCCCGGGATTAAAGAGTCCTTTATTTTAATCTACACTAATAAAGGGGACAAGTAACCCGGTAGGTAGTGGGTAGATTGTATACATGCTCGGTCCCTACATCTCTTTTGTCCAACTGTTCATCACGACAGCCTAATTCCGACTGAACTAAATAATTAAAAAACAAACCGCTTATCCCCACAAGATCACGCCATCTTTTACCCACTTCTATTAAAATGTTCGGTATAAAACTAATAACAATCCTATTCTACCAATCTTCATAATTTTTCTCACTAACAATTTAATCCACGTATAAACAGATCAACTATAATTTATCAAGAATTAGCCCCGTTTTGACTTTCAGTGAACGACAGTCTGCTTTTCTGATAACAGCTTAATCGAGCGCAGTGACCTCGAGGTCAAGTGCAAACGTTTACTTGTTTATCCATAAACCGCTATAATGCCGAACACTCATTCCCATGCAAACAGAACAATCCCAACTGATGCAAATGTTTCAACAAAACTATCAACACGCCAACAATTTTCCAAACCGTAGTCAAACACACATTATGACCGTACAAGATAAATGTATATCCCCCAACACTGCTCCGTATGAGTCACATCCATCCTATCAATTTCCTTGATCATCACACAACACAGAATGGCAACTAGTTAATCACAAAAAACGTGGTCGAATAGATAGAACTGATACCCAGGCTATACAAAGAAAATAAACTGAACCTCCAACCTACTGGCTGGACTCTAAAAATCGCTTCAGTCTGCTAATAATGAAACCGCACAAGGACAAGGCACTAAAAAAGCTGAACCAAAACCACCTCCGATATTTGTCTCAGACGTCGAGATCACTGAACCGCTAGACTCAATAGCTAAGGACGAGTACTCACTAAAGGCCTTAACAAATTACGAAATTAAAATAATACCCAAAACACCAGAAAAGTATTCACTAATAACCAAGTGCTTAATTGATAAGAATACCGAATTCCACACATACCAGGAAAAAGAAAAACGTAGCTTTCGAATTTTCCTCAGAAACTTACACCCATCCACGAGGACCAACGGTATAAAGGTAGAACTTCTAACGCTTGGCCATGTAGCAGCCAATGTATGGAATGTAAAACAAGCCGGCACCAAAAAAGGGCTACCCCTCTTTATGATAGGTCTGAAATCATCCGACAATAACTAAGAAATTTATAACGTTGACAAACTCATGCATTCAGTGGTAAAATCCTAACCCCCCCTCCCCCGTCAAACGCAATATATCCCCATGGTCCAGATTCCAAAAACATGGATACACAAAATTTTTTGTAGTAGATGACCTCGTTGTGTGAAGTGCAGTACCTTGCAACCCACGTCAACACAAAGAAAGATACTAAGATGTCACGTGCGTGAATTGCAACGAGAATCACCCTGGTAGTTACATAGAACTCCATCAAAAAATGTTCCCTCCACTACGGCAAAAGACTATCAAACACAAAATTTTATCAACCAGAATTAACATACGCACAAGCCGCAAATGGCAACAACCAACAATCAAACACAGCTGTCCCCTTCCAACTCAACACTCGACCGTCAAACAACTCAACAGACATTGCCGAACTAAAACAATTAATGGAACAAATGGGCACAATGTTAAATCTTCTAACCACGATGGTATCCAGAACATCTAATGCATCATCATCTTAAAATAGCGATATGGAGTTCCGACGGCTGACAAAACACAAGGATAATCTCACTGCCTTCATAACAAACAACAGTTTTGACATTAATTAAATCAATCAATTCGCCTTAAAATATGCTCAAATTTAAGAAAATAATATCACGCATTAACTCATCAACCTTTAAAGGTTACGTTATAATTCCATGATCAATGTTAAACTTTTGAGCGTAATTATTTTACTTTAAATAAACACAAAATATTGACGGTAATTTAATGGCTCAATCTCATAAGAAACAAACACTTAAAATGTTCGTAAATATGCTGTATAATAAATGGCTTACATTTTAAAAAACACATTACGTATGTTAACCTAAAGATATGTATTATGAATAATAAAAAAACACCATTGTTACACAATTGTTACATTAATGGAATAATTCTATTCAATGAAATCACGTAATTTACTTAATAGGCGGTGATACTAGCTAGTTTCAGTGTGGGCCTTTACTAAAATTTATTTTAAATCTTATTCATATGCCAAAATAACAACTGGTTTTAATAAATAAATTGCGTTCTTCTCCTAACGCATTCGTGACATACAATTTCGGTATAATTTCGTTAACAAATGAAAAAAACAAAATTTGGGTTATATTACGGATGCATACGCTTGTATTTAAATTTAAACGATGAAGTACTGGAAGTTAATTTCAACGGACAGCGTATTCAACCAATAATTATATAAATAATAACAATTCAAATAATAAAATACACGCAAGTATTTATTAAAATTTGTAAACCACGGCCAAAAAAATGCACAGAAATGTTTACCTTAATTTGGTTCAGCCCCTTTGTTATACAGACACTTGGTGGAAATCCAGAGGATGACCTCTCTGACGGCCTCGGCGGTATAATCGTAGTTGAAACTAAGCTCGATGCTCAAGGTATGATCCAACTCGTGAATGCTTCTCTTCACAATGCGTTTTGATTGATATTACAATTGGTTGTACGTTACACTAATATTTATGCTTCCTAAAAACTAAAAACTAAAACCTGAAGCTCTATTTTACTATTGATCCGCAGACAAGATGCGATGGAACTTTAGAATGAATGAATAATCGACACTTATCCAACACCGAATCCCATTCCCTGGACGAGAAGCTGTCGCTGTGCGACAACGCTAACGATAAACTATTTCCGGAGGAACGAAGTCGCTAAATTATCCACCAAATTAAGGGCAACGGAAATAGTTCACTACCACCAAACCAACCAATCTTCGTGTGTGCGACGCAAACAAGAGCCTTCCACTACTACGTTAAAGAAATAATTTATGACGTTAGTTAAGTGACTTAACTCGGTTACTTGTCAAAATGGTTCGCGGAAAGTCCTTATCTAACGATATACGAAATTCCATTGTTGCGGCTCATAACAGTGGACTTTCTGGGCATAAAAGATAGAGATATGATTTCGCAGTTAAAAAAAACCGGAAATGTTGATACAAAGTTAAAACTGGGCGTGTGTCGAAGAAAAGAGTAGCATGCAGTTGGTAGACCAATTTCAAAAACACTAGTTTGAGGATAATGAAAAAATGGGATACGGATTCTACAAGGTAAGTTTTTGCACGCGACACTTTCTAATCTTAAACATTCACAAACTTATCATCTCACTTTAGACAAAAGAAAAACCACTTCTCCAGAGAAACAAAAAAGAAATCGATCGTTATGGGTAAAAGACCACCGAAACTGGGTTCAACTTCAATGAGACTTGGTTACCTGGAGTGATAAATCTAATTTTGAGGTCTGTGTCGGCGACACACGACGTATAGTTATTCGAATTCCAGGGGAAGAATACCACAAAGATTGCCTCAAAAGAAAGGTTAACTTTCCGGCTGGCACTGTTGATGCTGCGAAGTACAAGAGTATTTAAAGAAGAAATATTGCTTTCCATTAACGAAATTCAATTGCCAGATTGGGGATTTATATTTCAACAGTAGTTGTCACTGTTATAGTCGTTTGGATTTCGTTAGCTGCATATCAAAAAATGGCGCGTTTAACTGAAATGCGCAAAACAACAATTCTACAGGTGATTCGTTAAGGAGACAACACGCGGACACAAATGGAAAGTGCTCGCTTATTTCATGAAAGATTTCCAAATTTGCCGGACAACTAGTAAAATAGAAAAGCGACCTGGACATGTAAGGCAGATACAAAAGTAGATGCCAGTGCAATAAGTGATGGTACCAAATTGAATACTATGCTTGAGTTAAAGGAAAATGCACATACTTCTAGTCGAAAATCAGCCCTAATGTTCGGATGTTAGCCATTCATCGATTATTGGAACATTAAAACAAAATAAAGTGCATCCAACTCTGGAACTCGATTTTGATAGGGGAACGTATTTTTGTGAACAAATGATGGCAATGTTAGATAACAATGTGATCCAATTAGAACATGTTTTGTTTTGTGACTAGTGCACCTTTACACTTCATGGTCATGCTAATCGTCAAAATTTGCTCTATTGGTCTAGGGAAAATCCTTACTGTATGAAAGAAGAACATACGCATATCTTGAAAAGGTTAATGTTTGGGCGGGAATTGTTGGAGATCATATCACAGGTCCCTTTTTCATTTATGGTAATTTGGATGGTCATAATTATTTAGCACTGCTATAAAATAATGACGTGCCTACTTTGACACACTTATATCCTGGACCAACAAATATCCAGCAAGATGGAGCACCGCCCATTACCAAATCAATGTCCGGCAGCACCTCAACCGATTATTTCCAAATGGGTGGATTGGGAGGCGAGGATCGATGGAATAGTCAGCACGATTCCCTGACATCACATCATTAAACTTCTTATGGGGATATGTCAAAAGTATTGTATACAAAACTAAACCTCTCGACTTAGCTGACTGAAGAAGACAAATAACGCTTGCGATTATATCGTTCACGCCAAAGATGTTGAGTAACATTAGAAGAAATTTCAACTTAAGACTAGGACGTTGCCAAGACGTTCGCGTCGAGCATTTTGAACATCTCCTACATTGACATTAATGTTTTTTTTGTTTTTTACATCATCAAGAAATAAACAATATTGCTTATTAATTTTTCAGAGTGTCCTAGCGAATTTCTGTAATCAAATAATTTTATTTTGTTAATGTTAATTTTTGCAATAAATATGAAAACACTTAATATTTCCGAAACAGTTGAGGATAGTCGTAGGACATTGTACATGCAATATATCCTAAATTTCCTGAAGAATTCAAAAATTGAATAATATACAGGGTGTTGCATTTAAAATAAGAAAGTTGGTATTGGACACTGTTATATGACACACAGTGTATAAAAAGTTTTTGTCGAAAAGAATGCGCAACTATAAATACCAATAGAGGAGTCCGAGCGTGTTTTCGAATTGCCAAATTTATTCCATTTGGCTGATACACACTGTGTATATTGCTTTACTAATTTTCGGTTATTATCACGTTTGTGATACTGATAAACTTTGAAATTGTTGGATTCTGCTACATTATTTTGCTAAACGGTAATTGTGTATAGGTTTTTCACTAATGAAAATGTAACACGTAATACTTCTAGTACATTTTATTTCATACAAGTTTTGTCCACAGGTGGTGTTTAGCACTATAACTTGATAAAAGGTTAAAATTTAATCTTCCGTTTACTTCTCAATCACGATCAAATTAACATTCCAAACACTATTTATTTTACGTTATGCTTAAATTATTTAGCAGCCACGGTCGTTTTTTTGTAAAATTGTCTAGAAATTTAAGTGTTCTAATTATGTTCTTAAAACAATTGCGTTGTCAATTCGTTAGTTGGATTTGCACATAATATTTAGTAGTTAATCCCCCACATGTATAAAATACTCGTTAAAAAGTTACTGCACTAAATATATAACAATTTGCGATTGGTCCAGAATTACTTTTATTTTCGACCGGCGTAGTTCAAATCTTTTGTAGCTACATGTAGCTTAATTGGTATCTACCTAGTCCAACCACCACCCCAAATATATTTCTTGCGCTACACTAGCAACGTCAGCAAAAACTCTGATGTTTTACCCTCTTCCCTTAAATTTGGCCAATAATAAATCTTTCTAGGTATTCCGTCAAGTGCGAATTGTAACGTATCTGCGCCATCAACATCAACAAGATTGTTCATGTATACATTTTACTTTTACTTCAAGTTTTACAACGTTGATCTAACATTTTAAAATTGAAAAGCATTAATCAATGCGTTCCAAAACACTCGGTTGCAAAAGTTCACTTTAAGTTGTATTGCAATGCTAATTAGACATTGAATACAGTTTTTGAGAAAAGGCGAGTACATTTTGCACAAAATTTGCTACATTGTACATATTTGGCTTTCATTATTTGTCATAAATATTACATGAGTTTTAAATTATTGTACGTGTTAACGTAATTGTATACACCAGATTTAACTTGTGGTGCTTCAGTTCTGCATTTACGCCCTACCACATAGTAACCAATACGTTAAAATGTATAATCTAATATCACTATTAACGACATACGGTACGTCATACATAATAGTGGCGCCACATTATTCATGCTTTTAAAGAAATATGTACTTAAAAACTTTCGAGCACAAATACTATTTTAAGCGACTTAAAATTACGTTATTTGTACGATACAGTACGAATTATTGCAAAATATGGTTAATCAACGAAATTATTTGAACAATCCTCTCACTGAAAGGTTTTCTTGAAGAAATAATTAAAAATAACCTAAACTAACTCTAAATCTAGATACCTTACCGAGCACTGCAACAAGTTCCTTGGTGGAGACTTAATGAACTCCACTCGCCTTGAACAAGACAACGATAACTATAAATACAAACTGTGGCATACCACCACCATTATACCACTGGTAAGGGCTATAGGACCTCAAACCTGAAACAGGGTGGGAAGCAGCCACACCCTCACATAACCTGGCTGGGGAGCGATCTAGACCAAGCGGGAGCAGAGCTTCTTTAAATCAAAAGTCATAACTCAACAGTCTAAGCAAGGAAAAAGTCAAAAATTGCAGCATTCCACGAATTTTTAGAGGATTAACCTATACCGACTGCCTCCAACGACACTCATACTACATGCGCGAGACGGCAGCCATCGACGTTGGGAGATTCAGTACTGCGCTCCATTAGCTCCTTACCTTTCCAGCATGCTTCTCCTGGTCATTCAAACAAAATAAAACAAGTCAAGAAACACATTTAATACAAAAACAAAGCATTAACTAAGGTCACAAATAGATTAGTCAAAATCGGTTGGTAAATTTTTCAATAATATCGTAAATTAATTATTTCCAAACTAGTATCGTAAGCAGATTTCCTAAAACTAGCTTCATCTAACCCAGCTATAAACCTACCTAAAAAACAACAACCTAACGTTAATTTAAACCCCAAAATAAAATAAACGAGTCTATGCGCAACGTAACACGACCGTTACAACCGAAAACTAAAACACAACAAAACGGTGAGGATGCGATGCAAATAAGAGACAACGAAATAAAAATTGTCGTCTGCTCATAGTTATCACTATTTGTGATTGACAGCTCTATCTGAAACTGGTTAAGCACTTACTTAAATTGTGAGCATAATTTTTCTATCCCCTGAACTGTAAGGGTGTTTTCTGGTTGTAGTGAAGCTTGCAGTCAGCTTCCACCAATACACAAACTAAAACTCGTTTGGGAAATATTTTGTTTAGCTCAAATAGTATTTATATTTGACTACTATGCTCCTGGACGGAACAGAAATGATGGCTTGCGGTCACAGGGGTTGATACGGTTTAACGTACCTCGGACGCCACCCAACGGTATACTATAGTCTAGATTGTCTTTGGGCCAATTCTGAACTCATATACGGTCTCCCAAACGGTATGCTCCAGTTTCCTCAGTGGAGAATAACTTCAGGGTTAACCGGCGTTTGAAGACTTTCCTAAAACAAAACTATTTCAGACGGAAGGACGGTTAAGGATTTAGACAAAGGCCACAGTTTTCCTCCTTACGAACACGGGTTCTTCACCAATGATTGATGATCAAATGAATGATTTTTAATGGATACAATCTTTGTCAATTTAGTTAAGCTTAGGAAATTAAAATTCAGCCATACGGTTTCCAGTAGCAATAAATTTTTACTACAAGTATTAATCTAAATTACTTTCAATTTCAACGGTTGAGCAGGTAGGTATCTACTAAGATAAATTGAATTAAATAATTCGCTTCAGCGACCTACCTGTATAGAATCGGCAACGAGCGCAGTAGGGCACGTTGGAAATTCCAAATTTCCCTGTGATCAGGCGGGTGCGTCGAAGTTTATTTTAATTAAAATTAAATTAATTATTGATTTTATAATTAGCTTAATATTCTAAACTTATTGCTTACCTAACAATGGAGGGATTCGAATTCAAAATTTAATACTTCCTACATAAAAAAACAATTATTTACGTAACGGGCAGAATTTAAAACTACAGAAGTTAGTTGCCTATTTTTCACACGTGTTAGCATTTGAATGTAATTTTTAAAATACATCGTATTTTACACAATAGGAAGTAGATTAACAGACAAATTTCACTTATACTATCTTAAAGTAATTTTGTAATACTTTATAGAAATGATTTAACATTTTAATTAGACTGCTAATGTTGGAAATCATTAAATGAAACTTATTTTGTTTGAAATAACTACCAAGTTATCACATTTATACCTAAACGGTAGTCGCAAGCGACAACCAAATATGCTAACGTATTTGATATTGACATGTGTTCATTTTCATTTAAGTAAAATTTAATCATAAAGGCGTATTTCTATTCTATACAATTCTGTTCCATAGAGTTCTATACATAGCTATTCTATTATATACAATACAAATTTTAAGATATAAAAAAATTAATTTACAGGGACTGTCTATTTTTAATTACTTCGCTAATTAAGTATTTACTAATTACACCGTCGGAATCTAAATTTTGTTATTATTTGAATTCTGATGTTTTTATATTTCTACATTGAATTGATATAAAAGACTTATTTGTACTTTTCCATTTCAAATGTGCATTATAATACAATTTAGGTTTTAGGTGGTAGGCATGTATACTCCATGCCAGCCAGGGAGGTACCACCACCCTTACCATGGGCTCCTTAATATTGGGTCTCCGATTTTCTAAGCTCGGTTAGGGCTGCCGGTTACCTTTTCCATCATCCTTAATCTATTCTCATCCTTATTCTTCCTTCCCGCCCTCACTGTCTTCCTATCGGATTAAAAGTCCCAAATTAAAAAATAGATGGCTGTGGTTTCTGGGGTAATAAATTCCGGACATAAAATCCTGCCCCATTCGGATGTCCGGGAGGGCAGGGCCCAAGCGACCTCGGTTATCGAAAGTATCAACTTTCTGATTCACTACTGCGACATCCGCGGTGTCAGGTCTAATCTTAATGCTATTCACCAACATCTTGAACAATTACAACCTGATATTTTATTTCTACTGAAACACAAGTCTCCTCTGAAAGCTCCAAGTCACCCGACTTGCAATTTCTTCAATACCACCTTCACTCTAACTTTAGATATAAAGGAGGCGTATGTGCCTACATCAAGGACAGAATTGCTTGCAAGAGGGTTTCTTCCTTAGTAAATAATAATTTTGACGTTATTTGGTTTAAACATTCTGGTCCTAATTTTGTGAAATTCTACTGTTGCATTTATAGGTCTCCTAATGACAGCAACTTTCAAGACTTCTTCGATTACCTTAGTATGAAAGTTGACTATCTCCTGTCTCAGTTTCCATCTTGCGATATCTCAATTGTAGGCGATTTCAATGTTCATAACTCTAATTGGCTTCAGTTTTCATCTACTACAAATCGAGCTGGTCATAGTGCAGAAACATTTGCTATTTCATGTGATCTCAAACAAATTATTTCCGAACACACTAGAATCTCTGATAACCCTAACCATACTCCACATTTTCTAGATCTTTTTTACATCAAACCCTCTTGTTTATAAAACTTCCGTTCTTTCGCCTTTAGGTCTTTCCAACCATTGTCTAATAGAAATCATTTTACTGTACCTAATTCCACTGTTGTTCGTAAAACCGATAGAACCTTGTGGTGTTTTAAGTCAGCTCAATGGAGTGATTTACGGGATTTCTTTGCAACCTTTCCATGGTGTGAATATTGTTTTAAGTCGTCCTCTTCTTCGGACATCGCTCTTTCGGTATCCGAAGTCATCCTCATGGGAATGGAGTTATACATTCCCAAAAAACAGTACCGTATAGGTCATTCACGTTACCAACCCTGGTTCAATAAGGCTTGTCCTTATGCAATATCTTTAAAAAATAAATATTACATTAAATGGAAATGTAATAAATCGGTCGACAGTCCTGTAGAATACGTTGGTGCTAGAAATATCTGCAAAAGTAAAATCTCTAAAACTAAAAAGTTGTTCAAACAACGAAAATGCAACTATCTCCTTTAGGCAGTCGTAAATTTTGGTCTTTAGCTAAAGCCATTAGTAAAAACTTTGGAACATCTTTATTTCCCCCCCCCCCTGACTTCTATTGACGGATCGGTAGTTGCTGATTCTGTAGACAAAGCCAATGTTTTTGTGGATTTGTTTGCATCAAACTCGTGTCTCAATGATTCTGGAAAAGATGTGCCTCTAGTCAACTCTTCTTCATACGCTATGAAACTAATTCATTTTCGGTACAAGCTCTTGGAATCGATCATCAATAGGCTTGAACCCAATAAGGCGACTGGCCCAGACGGTATCCCAGATATTGTCTTAAATAATGTTCCCCGAACTAGTACCAGTCCTATCTAAGTTCTATACGATCTCCATGCCTTCTGGGAAATTCCCTTCATCATGGAAGTTAGCAAATGTTCAACCTATTCCCAAAAAGGCGATAAGACCGATCCCTCAAACTACAGACCAATTTCCATCACTTCCATTTTGTCTAAAATCATGTCAGCAACTGCTCACGTTCCTTGAAACTAACAAACTCCTTAGTGACCACCAATTGGGTTTAGGCAAAGTCGTTCAACAGGCGATCTTCTTTCATATGTGACCCAAGTTTGGAACAATACAGTAGAGCAGTCCGGTGAAACAGTTGTAGTCGCTTTAGATATTTCAAGGCATTTGACCAAGTTTGGCATAAGTGTTTTCTTGCCAAACTCACCTCGTTTGGGTTAAATGATACGCTCATCAACTGGGTTTCTAGTTTCCTTGATAAAAGACGAATAGTGTCGTAGTTGATGACTTTTTTCAAAAGAAGTTAGCATTAACGCGGGCGTACCACAGGGATCCGTTATAGCGCCTACACTTTTTTTGCTGTACATAAATGACCTTATTTCTTCAACAACTAACCCCATCCATTGCTCTACTGACGATAGCACTCTTCACTGTAGTTCATCTCAGTCTACCCATAGTGATAATCCACTTTCTATGTCAAATCAAGAAATTAAAGCTGAAATGACAAATTCAATCAACAAAGACATTCAACGTATTCTCGAATGGGAAGCAATAATCTAGTTAAATTTAATGCTAACAAAACTCAGTGTTGCCTTATGTCTGACAAAAAAATCGATCATTTCCTGTTGTAAGTATGAATAGCTCAGTTTTAAGTTTTCAGACTTGGGTATGACTGCATCTTCAAATCTCTCATGGGTTGACCATCTTCTGTCAGCTACCAAAACAGCTGCTCGTAAAATAGGCTTTTGTACAGATCTAAGCAGTACTTTACCTCTCGACAACTCCTGCTGTATAAGGCCCAAATTCGGCCTCATCTGGAATATAATTCTCACCTCTGGGTTAGTGCTCCCCAAGACGCTCTCGATATCGTTGATCGTATTCAAAAGAGAGCGATTGGGCTTATAAATGACCCGTCCTTAACTTTTCACATACAGTCCCTTGAGCACAGAAGGATGGTTTCAGTTCTTTCTTTGTATTATCGTTATTACAACGGCTATTGTGCTGCTGAATTATATTCTTTGATACCACCTCGGCTATCCTTTGCAAGAACACTCGGTTCGCTCATTCACATCATCAGTATGCAGTACAAATCTCCAGTTGTCGTACCAAACGGGCGCAATCCACATTTTTCTACACGGCTTCTGAACTTGGAATGATCTCCCTAGTTCCTGTTTTCCTCTCACTTATGACATGAGAAAATTTAAGGTAGCTGTTCATAGGCATCTATTGGCAATTCATTATCCCTCTATCCATCCTCCTAAGTGTTCCTGAGTGCTTTAGCACGATAGGTCAAATTTAGCATGTTCAGGTCCACAATCATAAAAAAAAAAGAAAAAAGTACGTTATTATCCGATAAATTTTAGTTGTGGAATATAGAAGGAAAATTGATATTTACAATTAACGGTGTAATCTTTAAATCTTTTAAGTTTTTTATCATGAAAATAATTTTATTTCAAACACAAAAGGTATTTGAAATACTTAATTCTAGCACCCTACCAGTACTCAACGGTTAATGTGTTAATCAACCCATTTTAATTTTTAATTTTATTTCCATGTTTTGGTCTCAATACCAAACACGGAACGCTTGCAAATTTCAGTGCGTTTAATAAATCTCAATGTTTACTCAATACTGACTTGCATAGAATAAATGCTGGTGATTTATGCTACTAATAATATAATAACCTACTTTTAATTTAAATATGTAACAAACTACTCTACTATACTAATTTACTTGGTCGACATATGCGCTTCTTTTGTAGAAATGGCATATTAAAGTTTCTACGTCGTAACAAAGTGTTATATTATTAAAACACCGTTTTTGGTGTATATCAAAATGTTAAACTTTCTTTCTCCTAAACACCGTATCGATAATCAATAACACGCACTAGTTTCACCAATTGAAAAATCAAACTGCTTCAAAATCAACAATACCTACTAGACAGTCATTTTAAAATAAAATGTGCAATTATTTTTTGCGTAATTTTTAATGTAGCTACAATTTATTAATTGGTAACCTTTTAATTCCACGACACTAGCAATTCAGTACATTACTTTCTTTGTTCCTCCAGTAGTCCTCAAACGTTAATTCATTAAATTGAACACTGCGAAGATTAATCAATTTCGAACCTAAAATTAGGGTTTTTACTATTACCTAAACTGACTTACCACTTGTAACCGTAGATATAGATTCTGTATTAGCAAAAAAGGAACGTAACAAACAATTATGATTTACTATATCACATGTGGAACCCTAACATTGTTGTTGTACAATAATATTATTTGATTTATTTTACAGATGAAATAACTACTATTCGTGCCTACACGGAAGGAGGGGCTAGACGAAGAACTAGAGGTAACTTTATTAATTTTAATGCGTCTATACTAATGTAAATTATATAGGTCCTAAAAAAACAACGCCTATTAGCGTAACACCAGTCAGCGAAGGTACTTATTACGATAACTTTAGCTAAACACCTTCCCTTTCATATTCGCCGAATAATTGTACTTGGAACAAGAAGGAACTCCACAACAAGATGGAAATACATGATAACATGTGTTTTTGTTTATTCAAAATTACCTTAAAGAAATTTCGGTTACCGTTTATGATACTTGGTAACTGTAACAGACTGCAAAGATAATTTATTTTTAAAATATGATCGAGACATCTTATTGCACTTAATTAACAATGTACAAGTGTACATGGTCAGTATACACCTAGCTATATTTATTGAAGATAACGTATATAACATTAACTGTTAAACATAAGTAACTGCAGAAAACGCTGCCTACCAACTACTAATTTAAGTTAATGGTCCCATTATGGCATTTCTTTCACTCGCAGTCTTCATTTACGAAGCACCTTACATTACTTCTTTACACACGCAGCACCATAGAATACGTATTGTTTTTTTGACCAGCAATGTTTTTATACGTTCTCTGCATTTTTAAGACCAAGTGCGCCATTTTCAACTGCGTGTATGTGAGAGTGTGTGTGTGCGTGTGTTTGTGAGGATGGGTACGGTACATACCTGTGTACGTAAACTTTAACAATTGGGAACGGGTGGAGTAGGCACTAGCGGAGGTATGAGTGTACGCATGCGTGCGTGTGTGTATTTGTGTGTAAGTGTCCGTCTGTGCATATGAATGTGTGTCTGTGCGTATGAATGGTGCGACCTTAGTACGTGCGCGTGTGCAACTGTGCCTTTTCGATTGTCCGTGTGTCCCTGTATAGGTGTGTGCGTGTGTCTGTGTGCGTGTGCACGTGTGTGCGTGTGTGCGTGTGTGCGTGTGTGCGTGTGTGCGTGTGCGTGTGTACGTGTGCGTGTATGTGCGTGTATGTGCATGTGAGCGTGTGTGCGAGTGTGCTGTGTGCGTGTATGCGTGTGTCCGTGTGTACGTGAGTGCGTGTGCACTGTGTGCGTGTGCGTGTGGGTGTGTGAGTGTAAGCGTGGATGCGTGTGCGTGTGTATGTGAGTGTGTGTGTGTGTCTGTGCGTGTGTGCGTGTGTTTGTGTGTTCGTGTGTGCGTGTATGCGTGGGTGCGTGTGCATATGTGCGTGTGTACGTGTGTGCATGTATGCGTGTTTGCGTGTGCGTGTGTGCGTGTGCGTGTGTGGGTGTGTGCGTGTGTGCGTGTGTGCGTGTGCGCGTGTGCGTGTGAGCGTGTGTTCGTGTGTGCGTGTGTGCGTGTGTCCATATGTGTATGTGGTTGTGTGCGTGTGTGCGCGTGTACGTGTGTACGAGAGTGCGTGTGCGCGTGTGTGCGAGTGTGCGTGTGCGTGTGTATGTGTAGTGTAGATAGTAAAGCTATTGGAGACTATTTAGTAAATACGAAATAAATTTGTTATGTTTATTTCAATTTGGACGGGCAAACATTATTGTCATTGCAGGATATTTTGATTTGAGAAGTTTTAACAAGATGTATTCCAATGCACATAGTGTTGTAGCAATACAATACGTCATACAAACAAACCGATAATGTGGCATCTGGTATTATTGAGATACCAAGCTTTGCATATCCTTGTTTCGATAATAGAGAGATTAAACGAAGAATCAGCCTTTGCATGCTCAACACCCTTATTCTAATATCTTCGGGTATGAACAAAAAGTTTTATAAAAACTTTTTATAAATCAATTGTAACTGTTTGCTTAAATTATTTTAGCAACCACAATGTTAACAACACCAGTACGTACAACACTTGTCGACATTTCTGAAAATTCTAAAGGTAATTATCAACGTATCTATACATTTTATACACAAGTTATAACGGGTAAGTGATGTTTTTTTAATTTTAATTAATAACAACGCTAGAAAGTTTTACTGATGACCCAGGCAAGGTTTTTTTTGATCATCTTCATGAACTTTGGCCTGTCTACACCTTGTTGTGCCTCAGATATTTTGTTTGCCGTGTTTATTATGTAAATAGCTATTCACCTTGTGTGACTAGCTCTTTTACTTTCATGGTACTCCGTATGCTCCTTTGTCAGTTTGTTTACAAGGGACACACTTTTTTGCAATTATATTCTTGCCACAACGAGTGTACTACTAGTTTACTAATCAATTATGAGAGCGCTTTTTTAAACAGGTCCAAATGCATTATATTTGTAATTGCGACAAATGTTATGTAAACTTACGTTTGCTGTAGATTCAATAATAACAGGTCCATGTATTACGGTGATTTAAGCGGAAAGCATATTGGACAGCCAGGGCCGGTCATGTCGATCATACGTGTGCATGAAGAAACGCTACAACTATTTATATATTGATGGCAGATACAGAACTGACCAGGAGGCAAGCGACTTGATTTAGTGCCGTACGTCCATTACCGGTGCGCCAGTAGTTGTACCTGCTAGAAAGGTGCCTTCGTCTCATTGGAGCTCACTTAGGATACTTGTTAATTAGTAAATACGTCAATATGTAGTTCAATTTACAAGTCCGATGCAGTTAACCATAAGGAACGGCAAAGACAATGGACCTTTTAGCCCATGTCTTTTATTACCCACCTTTAACATCTAGGCCGAGATCTCTGCAAACTGGTTTGTTAGCAATAAGACTTGAGTTTTGTGTTAGGTCGATACCTTGGGTTATTCATAAGATCGCGCCGTTCAACGGTTAAATTGCGCACACTATTCTCTACCGTGACATGAACCCGTGCGAATTAAACATTAACTGATACATGAAGAGTTTAGGAATACAACCGGGTTTTACTAATATACAAAGAATCCGTAACAGAGACAAAGATAAACAGGTACTTGTCGTGCGTGTGCGTGTGCTGTGTGCGTGTGTGCTGTGTGCGTGTGTGCGTGTGTGCGTGTGTGTGCGTGTGTGCGTGTGCTGTGTGCGTGTGCGTGCGTGCTGTCGTGTGCGTGTGCGTGTGCGTGTGTGCGTGTGCGTGTGCGTGTGTACGTGTGTGCGTGTGTGGCGTGTGTGCGTGTGTGTGCGTGTGTGCGTGTGTGCGTGTGTGCGTGTGCTGTGCGTGTGCGTGTGTGCGTGTGGCGTGTGCGTGTGTCGTGTGTGCGTGTGTGCGTGTGCGTTGTGCGTGTCGTGTGTGCGTGTGTGCGTGTGTCGTGTGCGTGTGTGCGTGTGTGCGTGTGTGCGTAGTGTGCGTGTGCGTGTGTGCGTGTGTACGTGTGGTGTGTACGTGTGTCTGTGTGCGTGATGTGCGTGTGTGCGTTGTGCGTGTGTGCGTGTGTGCGTTGTGCGTGGTGTGCGTGTGTGCGTGTGTCGTGTGTGCGTGTGTGCGTGCGTGTGTCGTGTGCGTGTGTGCGTGTGCGTGTGTGCGTGTGTTGTGTGCGTGTGTCGTGTGTACGTGTGCGTGTGTGCTTGTGTCGTGTGCGTGTGTGCTGTGTGCGTGTGTCGTGTGCGTGTGCGTGTGTCGTGTGTCGTGTGTCGTGTGTGCGTGTGTGGTGTGTGCTGTGTGCGTGTGTGCGTGTGTGTGTGTGTGTGCGTGTGTGTGTGCACGTGTGTGCGTGTGCGGTTTCGCGTGTGTGCGATGTGCGTGTGTGGGTGTGTGCGTGTAGCGTGTTTGCGTGTGTGCGTGTGCGTGTGTGCGTGTGCGTGTGTGCGTGTGCTTGTGTGCGTGTGTGCGTGTTTTGTGTTCGTGTGTGCGTGTATGCGTGTATGCGTGGTGCGTGTGCGTGTGTGCATGTGTACGTGTGTGCAGTGCGTGTGTGTGTGTGTTGCGTTGTGCGTGTGTGCTTGTGTGCGTGTGTGCGTGTGTGCGTATGTGCGTATGTGGGTATATGCGTGTGCGTGTGTGTGTGTGCGTGTGCGTGTGTGCGTGTGTGCGTGTGTGCGTGTGTGCGTGTGTGGGTGTGTGCGTGTGTGCGTGGGTGCGTCTGTGCGTGTGTGCTTCTGTGCGTGTGTGTGTGTATCTTCAAGACGAAAACACGTACATACTTAAAATTTTGTGTTTAAGCTTGTTTTCATTTCTCTTGGAGCTGATTTGATTTTGAAAAAAATCAGCGTCGAAGGTGTAGGGTTCATTAGCGCTGTTTTTGATTTTTATCAAATAGTTTTGAAACAACTGTGTATTTCAAAGGTATAAAAATGCCAAAATATAGACCTTAATTATATAGATTAACTGTGGTCTATTTTTATATACCGCGTAATTAGCGGCAAAAAAATTCCTAAGGTAGATTTTAAGTGTTGGTCCAAATTTCTCAATATCTGAATAACGATTAATTTTAATAATTTTTATGTGTCGCCATTTTTTGAAGAAAATTTAATTTTACAAGGGTAAAATTTAAATACATTTTATTGAAAACTAGCGGCCCGACCCGGCTTCGCACGGATGCAATTTACTAATGAAGGTAATGAAGTTTGGCTTTTCGTGCGAATCGAAGCTAAGTCAATGAAATTAGGAGTGTTTTGCCAGTTCCGTCAGGTGCATGTAGGATGGAGATCCTTCGTACCCGTAGTTGGCTGCTATCATCAATTAGTCGTATGCGGTTTTTGCTGGTGGTTCAAAAGTGGGACCATTATTCATGCTGATTGACTAAAAGCATCTTGATCGTATTGCTATTCTCGATTGAATGCATTGTGTATTTTTCTATATGTCTGTCTTCTCCCTTTTGTTTCATCTCGTCCTCCCTTAACTATCTACACTCTTTTATCATATGTCTCATATTCTCCACCCCTTCCCGCATAATCTACACATCCTTTCCTCCGATACTTATTTCCCAACTCTTCATTACCGCATCTGAACCTCGCTATCATTTCTTCTCTCCTTTCGGATACTCTACTATCCCTTCTTTTTAATCTCTCTATAATTTACATTGTATTCAGATTCTTTTATTTTTGCCCATCTCTCTGGCTTTACGTCCTTATCTCTTCTGATTGTGCCCTGTCTTACCCTTAGTCCTTCTGCTCTTAATCTCTCCGCTTCTTCTCTCGCGCACCCGTTTCTTTTATAATATTCTTATCTACTCTCTTTAAATGTTTGACCACATTTTTCACACCACACACACACACTAAAATATCTCTTTCAATCCAGTTTAATTAAAATATCCATATTCAATGCTAATATTTAATAGTAAAATCTATTCTTTAATTTGGGAATAAGTTCCATGAAATAATATAAACTCACAACTACTAATCCCAAATTTTTGTAAACTCCTACATTCTATTCCAACAAGGGCAAATGACATTAACCCATTCGCTGCTCATGACGCCAATTGGCGGCTTTCGTTGCGAGCGCGCGGTGCGCATGACGCCATTTGGCGTAAAAGCTTATGTTGGATATAATGAGTCAGTACTTCTTTAGCAGTGGAGTGAAGCGTATGAAATTTTGTGAGCTCATAGTAGAAGCTTAGTAGCACGTGCAACTGCAGCCGTTCTTAGATTGGCCCGTTTTTTTCGTGTTTACGTGATTTTTTCTGCTAATTGATATGGGTGATAGTCAACCTGGTCCATCTGGCATTAAGCGTGCTAGATTTGAAGTGAAAGACCCCAATAACGTGACAGAGGAAGAAATGCGCCAGTTTTTGTACGATTCTGATTATGAACCCGATGAAGACGAAAATTCTGACTTTGGAGATGCGTCAGCAGAGAGCGATAATGAGGCTGATGACGGTAAGTTAAATTTGCATCTCTTTTTGCACAGGTTTTTCCATTACCTTATTTTTTTAGTCGGTATTATTCCTATGGATGAGGAGATCGATGAGAATGAGAGGGCACAAATTGTGGGAATTATTGCTAATTGGCACGATAACGCGCGGAATGAGAACTCTAAATTTTTCCGAGACGAATCAGATGCTGGTCAATTTACCTGACGATCCTCACCCGTATAATTATTTTCGGCTTCTAGTTGATGACGAATTGTTACATATTATTCTAGAGGAGACTAATCACTATGCAATTGACTTTTTTAACGAAAGGTGAGCATAACAACTCCAGAATAGCTCGCTGGAAGGACCTAACGCAAGAGGAACTGCTGAAGTTCATACGTTTAGTGTATCACGCGGGCACAATAAAAATCAACCGGTTACAGGATTATTGGCGGAAGAGCAGCAAACCATTCAATCTAAACTGTTTCTCAGACTATATGGGACGAGATCGATTCCTGATAATTATGAGGTGTTTGTACTTTTCCAGAAATCCTAGACCAAATGAACCCGTCCCTGAAGATCGTCTATTCAAAATTAGACCAATCTTGGAATATTTCAACAAAAAATGCAGTTTGTATTACCCAGGGAAAAACTTGTGTCTTGATGAGTCTTTGGTGCTTTAGCGAGGGAGGCTGGTCTTTAGGCAGTACATTGCCAATAAGAGACACAAGTATGGCCTGAAATTATATATGTTGACAGAACCGAGTGGACTAATTTTGAATTTTGCGGTCTACACTGGCCAATTAGATTCCCTTGGAGGTAAAGGACATGCCCAAAAGGTATACATCTAATGAAGGAAAACTTAAACAAAGGGCACTCTCTGTATATGGATAACTTCCTATAACAGTTGTGACTTAGCAAAAGAATTATTAGATAAAAAAACGTACTGCACAGGAACGCTCCGAAAGGAAAGAAAGGGTAATCCCAAAGAAGTCGTAGGGGCTAAACTAAAAGTGGGCGAAACAACAGCTAAATACTTCGACAGAATAATGGTGGGAAAATGGAGGGACAAAAGAGATGTCACATATATTTCCACAGAATTCGAGAACAAAATGATGGAAGTTAGTAATAAAGAGGTACTATAAAGAGAAACCGATTCCAATTATTGAATACAATAAGTATATGGGTGGCATCGGCAAGCAGGACCAGATGATGTCCTACTACCCATCTCTTCGCAAAACACTCTTCTGGTACAAGAAACTAGCAGTACACGTTTTACAACTTCTTTTGTTCAATTCCTATACATTATTCTCCAAGTATTCTGGTAAACGTATGTCATTTTATGAATACCGTTTAGAGGTTATTGAAAAATTACTGCCGAAGTGTCCTCTGATACACCAAAAGTAACCAAACACATTCCAAGCAAAATAACCATTACAGAAGGAGCACGAAGACCCAGGAAGAGGTGTCAAGTGTGTAGTCAACACAAAATTAGAATAGACACAATTTGGGAATGCCAAGCTTGTCCGGAAAAACCGGGTTTATGCATTTCTAAGTGTTTTGAACAATTTCATAATAAAAGGACTAATCGCTTATTTATTTTCTTATGTCTTTGTAGTTGTTTTACCGTAAGTTTTTGAATTGTGTTTCCTTTATCTTCTAAGCTAGAGAATCTGACGTGACTTTTATATACCAATAATTATTTTATTTATTTATTTATTTATTATTTATATTAATAATTATTTACGTTATTTAATTTTACTTCTATTTTAGTTTATAAGTTGTCTGTATTTTCTATGTTTTCGAGTAAAATAAATGTCGATAAACAAAACCAAGTTGACAAAAACCATTTTTACCATTTCATTGCATATACCAACGCAAAAACTACATGTTGCAACTAACGCCATTTGGCGTCGTGAGCACATTACGTGAAAAACTATAAAATGTGCACACGACGCCATTTGGCGTTAGGTTCTAAAAACAACACTGATCACCTACAAAGTACATTTTAATTAAAGATCATCAAGCATCATCACCTAAAATCAAATTTCTACATAAAAACACCAGCCGCGTCTGGTGGTAGGCGCAAAACTTCCATGCGCAGCGAATGGGTTAATGAAAAATCCAAGTGTAAGATATATTAACAAATAAATGCATAAAATAACAATTAAAATAAAAAATTAAAATATACGCTACGTAACTAAGGCTCGTGGTTATTGCTACTATATATGACTAGATCCGGTATCACATACGATTTCGAATTTAAAGATAAAATATATTGACAAAAACAAGGTTTAATAATGGGATGAGGCTTATCTCCCTTCTCTGTGAAATCTTCTTAAAACACTTAGAGGAAAAAGGTTTACTCGAAAATGCCACCTACAAAAAGAATGGGGTTTTTGAATCCGCTATGTTGATGATGCCTTTTTACATACATCAATAGTTGGCACGAAAATAGAAAATTCACTAAAGAAATGGACAATAATAGCTCTATTCCATTTATTGATGTTTACATTACTAAGGTCGACCATTCGGAGTTTTAGGTATTTTGAAAAATACTCACTCAGGCAACAATATACCCTACCACTGCAGATCACCACATCGCTTCCGAGATTGAAAAGACATTGATTTTTGAGTGGAAAAGAATATTATATACCAACTAGTTCAAAACAATGGAAACAATACGAAAACGGTTGATAAGATTATAAACAGAACCATAAGCAGAATAAAACTCAAAGAACTAACCTCTTTGCAAAGTATACATTAAGAGAGTAAATATTATATTACGCTACCGTACTAAAAATTTTAATTCAGGTGGCGTTCAAAGTGCCATACAATATAAATGCAAGATTGTGTACCTACAAAGACAAGCTGGAAAAAGTAATCTCCCTGGCATTTGTAAATTGAATTGTGAAAATTGTGATTCTTCTTATATAAGTATGACTACACACAATATAATAGTAAAAACAATGGAACAACCGTCAAATTAAAAACAACAGACGCACACAGTTTTCTCATTTCGCCGAGCACATATTAAACAGTTGTCATAAACTTAACATAGACAAGGTAGAAATACTGGATACGACACTTAATAATAATAATACCATCATTAAACTAAAATTTTACATGAAATCCTATCTTAAGAGAGGGGCCAACTTACTTAATAATATAATCAGTCAATCGCCTGTGGTATCAGATTTAGTCATCTATAGTAACAACAACCACCAGCCTTAGTTATGTTGCGTATATATTTTAAATTTTTAATTTTAATTGTTAAAATTTTAACTTGCTGTCTGTTTATTTATTTATTTGTTTTATATCTTACACTTAGATGTTCCATTAATGTCATCTGTCTTTGTTAATATATCGTAATTCAACGTTATTGTGGATGTGTTCGTATGGTCGCTAACTGTAAAACTAAATTACTTGGACTATTTTATGTGTATTCTTTAGTAATCGGATTATAATAACTTATATACAGTGTTTCGCATAAGAACCGGCACAGAGCAGGAGCATGTAGAGGAACCTAAAATGTGATGATTTAACGCAACTTATCTGTATAATAAGTTGTACCCCTGAGAAGTTATAAGCGTTCAAAGTTGGATCTTAAATTTCTAAAAAACTCAATATCTTAGTAATACATTAAGTTATAAAACCAAATTTGGTATACGTTGTGGGTGTACCAAGAGTATTAATTGGTAGTAAGTAGAGATCAATTGTAGCATTTGAAAGGGTTGATTAGGGCTAAAACTTTTTTTACTCTTGTTATTTTTTAAAAAACTTTGTCGTTTTCATACAAAAAGCGAATAACTAAAGACATGTTGTACTTTATTAATTTTACTCAAAATCATCAAACAATTGTAAATAAAAATAATTAAATAGAAAAACAAATAAACAATAGAAAACAGATTTGATAATGATAATTTATAAAAATTGTTGAAAATGGCCACCGTTTTCTCTCAGGCATAAATTTATTCTTCGTCGAAAATTGAAGTCTACTAATAACTCATGATTATTTTTTATTATGTTACATTTGTTCGTAATACGATTCCACAATTCTTCCCGGGACGCAATTGGAGAAGAATACACAAGTTGTTTTATCATTCCCCAAAGAAAGTAGTCACATTTGTTTAGGTCTGGTGACCGTGGGGCCAAACTTGTGGGCAATTATTTCCACGTCCTATCCATCTGTTTGGATACTGGTGATTTAAAAGTCTCTAATCAAATTAATAAAATGAGGCGGTGCTCCATCATGCATAAACCAGTGTTCTAGTCTGAGATGCAGTGGTACCTCGTCAAGCAAATCCGGAAGAGTATTTTGGAGAAATTCCAAATAATTTTGGCCATTTAGTGTATGTGGTAAAATAACTGGACCAATTAAATACCGGTCAATAGTGCCGATCCAAACATTTATTTTAAACTCGCGTTGGAAATGTCAAGAAAATACTGAATGGGGTCTACGTCGGAATACTCATGATAATTATGCTGGTTTGTAATGCCTCTGCGAGTGAAACAAGCCTCATCAGTAAAGAGAATTTTTTTTTGAAAACCAATCTCTTGACGTAAAATAAACTGACAGAAAGTCACTCGCTTAATCAAATCCTCCGGGAACAATTCTTGTACTTTCTGAACATGATATGGGTGTAGTAGATTACGTCTGAGAATTCGGTGTACAGAAGTTTGCGATATTCCAGTTTGTCGAGATAAATTTCTTGTACTAATACCTGGTTCATCTTCAACTGTATTCAAAATAAGTTCTTCGTCTTGTACCCTAATTGCAATAGCACGCTCTCGAGTGCAACTGGTAAACCTGCCTGTTTCTCATGCCCGTCTTTCAACATTGAAAAATGTTTCTCTGTGCGGGATCACACGATTAGGATATCTTCTCCGATATTCTTCAACACTCCTTCTGCATTTTCCTTCACAGAAACCTAGCACTAACAACATGTCAACTTGTTCGCTAAATGAAAACTTTCCAGTCATTTTCAAATGAACCTGTAAGCTATTACTAAAGTTAAATAAGTTGACATCTGATTGTCAAGTTTTAACGTACCATTTCATTACCAACAACTGAATTTTTTGAGTAAAATTAATAAAGTACAACATGTCTTTAGTTATTCGCTTTTTGTATGAAAACGACAAAGTTTTTTAAAAAATAACAAGAGTAAAAAAGTTTTAGAATTGAATTACTTATAAAATGAAGTAATAATGTATTAAATCCGCCAACGGGTTAAAACGGTTTGTTAAATTTTAGGGGAGCATCAACCCTAATCAACCTTTTCAAATGCAACAATTGATCTCTACTTACTACCGATTAATACTCTTGGTACACCCACAACGTATACCAAATTTGGTTTTTATAACTTAATGTATTACTGAGATATTGAGTTTTTTAGAAATTTAAGATCCAACTTTGAACGCTTATAACTTCTCAGGGGTACAACTTGTTATATAGATAAGTTGCGTTAAATCATCATATTTTAGGCTCCTCTACATGTTCCTGCTCTGTGTGGGTTCTTATGTGAAACACCCTGTGTGTAGTGTTTATACTTATAAGTGTAGCTTCCTGATTAATTGGAACAATCGTCTTTTACAATTGTTTCAACATCTTAAGATCTTTAGATTTGTGCATAAAAAAATAATTAAATATTTAAAAAATAAGAGATAATGCACAATATAATCCTTCCTCCCAACTAGTCTTTTGAAATCAATTATTTCGTGTGGTAGTTAAGAACCTCTTTTATACCTAGAACCCCTTTTCCTCTAGTATTTCTTCTACACTTCTGTCATCCCCCCTTACCTCCCTGAACTCTTTTATCATATGTCTCGTATCATCCATCCCTTCCCCGCATAATCTGCACATCCTTTCTTCCTCCGATACTTGTTACCCAACTCTTCATTATCGCATCTGAGTCTCGCTATCATTTTTTTCCTTTCGGATATTAAAAAATTATTAACTAATATTTACATAATAAGGGGTAATGCATAACATAATCCTTCCTCCCAACTAGTCTTTGGAAATCAGTTATTTCACGTGGTAGTTAAGAACCTTTTTTACACCTACAACCCAAAAAAAATAAATATGTCAATACTAAGTGTAGGTAGTAAAGCTATTGGTGACTATGTAGTGAATACGAAATAAATTTGTTATGTTTATTTCAATTGGACGGACAAACATTATTGTCATTGCACGATATTTTGATTTGAGAAGATGTATTCCAATCCACATAGTGTTGTAGCAATACAATACAACGTCATACAAACAAACCGATAATGTGGCATCTGGTAATATTGAGAGACCGAGTTTTGGATATCTTTGTTTCGATAATAGTGACATTAAACGAAAAATCAGCCTTTAGTTTGCATGCTCAACACCCTTAATCTTATCTTCGAGAATGTACAAAAAAATTTTATAAAAACTTTTTACAAATAAATTGTAACTATTTGCTTAAATTATTTTAGCAACCACAGTATCAACAACACCAGTACATACAACACTTGTCGACATTTCTGAAACTTCTAAAGGTAATTATCAACGTATTTATACATTTAGACTTTTTAACTGAAACACAAGCACAGCTATATTTTTAGGAGAAGTTGTAACGGGTAAGTGATGTTTTTTAATTTTAATTATTACCAACGCTAGAAAGTTTTATTGGTGACCCAAGCAAGGTTTTTTTGATCACATTCTTTAACTTTGGCCTGTCTACACCTTGTTGTGCCTCAGAAAGTTTGTTTGTCGTGTTTATTATCTAAATAGTTATTCACCTTGTGTATATTAATTTCGAACTATCCTTTTACTTTCATGGTACTCCGTATGCTCCTTTGTCACTTTGTTTACAAGGGACACACTTTTTTGCAATTATATTCTTGCCACAACGAGTGTACTACTAGTTTACTAATCAATTATGAGAGCGCTTCTTCTCATTGGAGCTCACTTAGAATACTTGTTAATTAGTAAATACGCCAATATGTAGTTTAGTTTACAAGCCCGCTGCAGTTACCTATAAGGAACGGCAAAGCCAATGGACCTGTTAGCCCATGTCTCTTATTACCCAGCCTTAACATCTAGGCCGAGATCTCTGCAAACTGGTTTGTTAGCAATAAGACTTGAATTTTGTGTTAGGTCGATACCTTGGGCTATTCATAAGTTCGCGCCGTTCGGTTAAATTCGGTTAAATTGCTCACGCTATTCTCTACCGTTACATGAACCCGTGCGAATTATACATTAACTGATACATTAAGGGTTCAGGAATACAACCGGGTTTTACTAACATACAAAAGAAACCATAACAGAGACAAATATAAATAGGTACTTGTCAAATAATACAAAACATGTTCAGTTTAGTAATCGATTAGATCTCTGAAATGGCTCGAAATTTTTACGTATGATTCTGACTTTTCGGAGTGTGGTTGACTTGTTACGTGGTACAAGTTGTTATTGAATCTTTCGATCTAGCATGATGTTCCTTAATTTCGATTTTGTCTTTTTTTCCAAATACGTTATAAGATCCGTCGCGTTCTTTTGGTATGCTGGTTCATGAGAAAGAAGATTTATCTTATAGTTACAGTACCCTACATCCATAGCGACTATGGAGTTTCCTTGTCTGCGAGTAATATTACTATGTCTGTGTTCTTCCTGACTATGTTTATCGTGTTTTGGTAGTCGGGCATTCCTTAGTCCTCTGGTCACCTCTTGACGTACTGTTTCCGCTGTGCCATCTTCCATGTTTCTAATTAGCGCATAATTGAGTCCTTTAAGCAAAAGTGTTTGTGTTGTCCCAACAGGTTCATTTTAAAAATGTTGACCACGACTTGTCATGTTCAACTGGTCCAGTGTCTTCATATGCTGGGATGAATCTTGAAGCTTTGTTCCAAATGCAAATCCAATAGCTGTTTGTTTATCTGATCCAAATCTTCAGGTCACTAATAATCTTGTTCTGTTTCGCGTTATTCGAATTAAACTGACGTCTGGTGTTCGCTCCTTGTTAATTATGGCTTAACTGACTTTCACTTTCTCTACTTTCGCTGCCATATTTTTTTTTCCGTTTTACTGATTCTCTGTAGTTTCGATAAGAGGCCTACTGCGCGTTTTTGGTTGACGGTTTTTACAAGAATCTTATCAATACAGGAAATCATGGAAACACATTCGTGAAAATCTCAAGCATGACATAATTAACTTTTACGTAGAGGATATTCTCCATCAAAATAAAACTTTCGGTAAAAGTTACGTTTGAAGAAAGGCAGACTACTGTACAACACACCGAAAAACATATCCAACAAGCGGACCAACCGAAAAAGAAGAGCAAGAATAAAAATAGAAGAAGAATAGGAGAAACAAACAAACAAAGCACTCTTGTCGTACATAGAGGGAGCAATAAACCGTATTAGGAGAATTTAAAAACAACGCAAAATTAAAACGATATTTTACTAAAATCAAGCAATATACGAGACTGTGACCGAACGTACATGTGTCAAACAGGTAGACGAATCAGTGCTAGCCTAGAAGAACATGGATTAGTAAAAAGAAAGAACTCCCCATTCTCATCTTTAGCACAATATGTTCAATCGACATCACACAAGATCATAGTATTCCACATGTTTCCGCTTCCATGTTACCCGGGTCCTCCATCTCTTGTGTTGATCTGGTCCTTAAAAGAACCTAAATTCTCTTGAAGACGTTTCGACAGAATATTTGTCACCTTCAGACCACTATTCCTCGTTATTTGGGTTGAACTGCTGCCTGCTGTTTCATTCTGGTTATGTGTAGGAGCCACTTTCTCCACTTTAACTCTCTCTGCGTTCATTGTCTTCCTTCTCTTTTTTGATGTGGCTGTTCCGTCATTATTTTTTTAGAATTTACCGCTCCTTGTCATTACTTTGGTTTACTTAATGATAACCTCCATGTGCTACCTTTTAGCGTCGTCCTGTATATTAAGATTGTTCGTGTCTTTCTATTTGTATTGCTTCTCGTATTTTTTTGGTTGTGTCCTACGCCTACTATCCTTTGTGTTCCTTTGAAATCTATTTTATGTTTGGTGTTTTGTACATGTTGTGATAACGATGAGGTTGTATTATTTTTCTTCACAGCTAGTCGATGTTCCTCTAATCTTCCACTGATACGTCTGTTAGTTCGCCCTATGTAGAAACGATCACAATCACCACATGGAATTTTGTAAACAACTTGGTCTTCCAAACTAATTTTAGTTTTTGGATTGGGAAGAAACATATCAATGTTTTTGTCTGTTTTGACTACTGTTTATATTTTATGTTTTCTTAGTATTCTTCTGATCTTGGTCATTGTTGCTTTCACATATGGTAGTAATATTTTGCTCGTATGTTCTCCGTCTTCTTCCTTGTTCTTCTTCATTGCTTTTTGTATATCCTTGTTCTTGTATACATTTGGTAATTTTTTTATTATGTCGGTTTCCTTGTTCTGGTTTTGCTGGTCCGTTAAATGTTTGGACCTTGTAACTAAAGTTTTTACTACAGATTGCAGTTGTGTCGGACGATGGTGCGATTTGGTATTTAGGTATCTATTCGTGAGAGTTGCTTTCCTGTATACCGTATGTCCAAGACTGTCTGTCTTTTTGTATAGAAGCTTATATGTGCTTGTTAAATAAAAAAGAGAATATTTGTCTAATATTAGTTTACCGTATGGTATCTAGTCATGTGTAAAGACCAAAGTCTGATATTTCCATTACCCTAAAACACTATTATCAAATTAAAAAGTTTAGTCACTTTACATTGAAGGATTATTTTACAAAATTAGTGGGGACGATTTGCCTAAAATTTTTGCCATTTACCAATTGATATATTGTTGTTAAAATATGTAAGTTCTAATTAAAAATTGTTATTAAATTTTATTAAATACATAAATAAAAGGTTCACCTCGAGTAGGTTTGAACCTACGACCTGTACTTTGCTAGAGTACCGCGCTAACCACCTGTGTCATTGATATTCAAGCCCCAATCGATGCAAACTTTGTTCTTTTATATGTAGAACTGATGTAAATTCTAAATATAATGAGATTACAATCAAATTACTCATATTAATGGAATGTGAGCCTGCAATATCGCAAGGATTCACACATACCGATGCAACTTGACTAATATTAATTTGTTATGAACGAATACGTTCAAAGGTAAATATGTAATTAAAAATTATTATTAAATTTTATTAAATACATAAATAAAAAAAAGCGCGGTACTCTAGCAAAGTGCAGGTCGTAGGTTCAAATCCTACTCGAGCTGAACTTTTATTTACATTTTTCAACAAGCTCGACTTTAAGCCTTCATAAATACTTTATTTCCGAATTCAAATCAATAAAATTCGAAATTCTTTCTGAACCTATTACAAGAAGAACTTGTAACAAATAGTTTTCATTTACTTGCAAATAGCCCAAACAAGCAAACATGACCAATGCTCACAGCGTGAAGTAAGCAAACATTTTTGTCGTAACATGAAGGATTTGCCTAAATAACATAAATGTAAAAATATTTTCTTACAATATACTCGTGATTATACGATTATGCGGTTTTGAACAATGTGGTGTTATTGAATAAGGATGGCGAACCGCAACCGTTTTTGATCTAGGAGAGGCGGCACACGTGTACTATAGCGCTGAATAAAAATTTGTACACGTTTGTACCTTCAATTTAACTCAATATATTATTTGTTTATTTGTTAGTAAGCCAAAATATTAAGTTAAATGAAGACACATAAAGGTTCGAACCCAGAACGGTATTACTGTAGAATGTATATATATATATATATATATATATATATATATATATATATATATATATATATATATATATATATATACACTACAAGTATACACGGATCTCGTAGCAGCTTCTTACCAAAAAGAAAAGTACCTAGGTATATGTTCGGCGAGTTTAAATAGATTATTCTAAAGATAAAATCTTTCTACGAAGCGAAAAAAAATTGCGTAAAACCAATTATTCTTAATCAAGTTACAAAGTGTATTGCGGAATGCCTGGGGATTAGTGAAAAAAGTGTTGTAAGGGTATCAATCGAAGAAGGGTCAAGTAGTACTGGTACAGAGTCAGGGGCGAGGCCAAGAAATGGTAGACCGAAAGTAGATATCGATGATTTTCTAAAGGGCGTTATACGAACCACTAAAAGAGCGGAACATTTATATTCGATTAAAAGGTACAGAGAAACGGGATGGAATATTTTTTACTGATAAACATGGCGCGGCGCAAACCATTCAAAAAAATTTGGTTGGATGGAATTTGTTACCCCAGAAAACCGCACGAGTTTTGATCAACACCGAGGGACAATTCATGAAATAAACGGATTCAGAAGGGGAGTCAAGCGATCTTCTGGACCTGGACTAAGAGCGATTACATTGGATATTGGCAACGAAAACAGCTTTTCACCAGGTTGTGACAAATGCATTCTTGGAAAAAAAAGGTTCGGCTGATTACCATGACGAAATGAATAAACAGTATTATGAAGAATGGTTACGATATGTGTTGGAAGTGATCCCCGATAAATCGGTGATTGTATTAGATCAAGCACCGTACCATACAATGATAGATCCTGATTTTAGAAATCCAACAACCACCTGGAGAAAACAAAAAATATAATTGAATGGTTGAACAAACGAAAAGTTCCGTTACCAGAACAATTCAATTCATTTAACGAGATGACGAGGGCTTCACTTTTGGAATTATCTCGTATGTACAATTATAAAAAAAGAATATTTGCTTGAAAAAGTGGTCAAAGAATTACGAACAGACAGTGTTAAAATGTTATTGCTCCCAGTAGCCCACTGTGAATTTAATCCAATTGAATTGGTATGGACTTATGTCTAAAGGAAAACACAACGTTTAAAATTAAACCCGTTTTGGAACTTTGCAAGTTAACATTATCTACTGTGCCCAATTCGTTTGGAATAATTCTGTGGATTATGCCAAAAAAGTTGAAGAAAGAGAACATTTAGTAGGCGTCGGAATAGAATCGTTAGTTATAAATTTAGGCGACAATAATGATAATGATAACCATGTTGAGGAAATTGAGGGGGATGGCTAGGAAGATAGCGATGATTGTATATAAATGGATTTATTACATAATTTGAAAAAAATAGTTTTCGAGATCTACAAATTTCGACTTTTATTGCAATTTTAATATTACGTTCCTACTTAAAAATGTATGCATTACTACATGAAACCATTTTGCCGCACTATACAGGGTGGATCACGACGGACGCGATGGAGTTTTATGAGAAAACTAGATATATATTTTTATTTTTATTGCAGGGACATTATGGAGCTCTATTAAGGCTACATTTTTAACATAATTTCAAATACACAGGGTGCTTCAAAAAGAGTAGCATATCAAAGTTTTTTTTTTAGTTAGAATGTTTTATAACATTTTTTAATTAATTATGAAAAATAAGATAGACTTTCGTTAGGGTTTCCTATACCTAAATACCGAGCGTTTTGATTTATTTTGATTTTTCTTAAATTGCAAGGTTTTGGAAAAAAATTAATTGTTACCAAACGAAACTGATCCTGTTATAACAGCTTCAGGATCTCGTAAATAGACTGTTTCGTTGATTTATTTGGCAATTTCCTTGCGAAAAGTGCTACACTGGGTGTTCAAATTTTTCGGTTGTATTATTAATACATTAACAAACGGTTTTTAAATAATACAAAGATGAAATTAGCATCATACTCTAAGTGAAGGTGTACTTTGGCATATACTTAAAAATGAAGCCAGTCCATTAATTAATTAGTGTTTTAATTATTAATTAATTGGCGAAGAGTGGTGAAAAATGGTGTTTTCTCGAATACATTTCGCTCTAGTAGTTGTCTAAATATAACAAAAAATATCAAATTGCGTTCACATACACAGAAATGAATATCGATTATAATGCAAGTTGTTTGATTAAAATCGGCCTAATAGTTTTCGCAACATAAACGTTTAAAGACAGGTGACTAAACTTTTTACTTCGATAGTAATAAGTAGATAAAGATAACCTTGCGCCAAATCAGATGGCAAAGAGTAGCTGATTTGACTAATAAATCTGGTCAACGGACATCGATCCTTTACGGTAATTTAGTTCAATATTTTAGCTTAATATTGTAAAGTATGTACACCTGTGCAGTAAATAAATTAACTAAGATACTAAGCTTTTGGTTATGAAATTGTATATTTTTATTAATTTTCCACAAATTTAAACGTTTCGATAACAATTACAGTTATCCTCTTCAGTAAATGGTAATAGTTTTTGAAAATTATTTAACCTGTCAAATAAATATATGAAGTCTGTAAACATGAATCTAAACCTGCTACAATAGTTAAACAACGTATACGAAAAAGCCAACTACGGAATATAATTTTATTTTAGTAAGGATTAGCCAGGCGTCTAGTAGATTTAATGTTATTAAAGCGCTTTGAAAATAATGAACCAGAACACAACGTAACGGATGCAGACACACAATGAAAAATGTCATAATCAAGAAGCAAAATTAGCAAGGTTTAAATAGATTTTAATCCAAGTCCGAGGTTGTGAGAAATTTTTAAAAACCTAAGATAGTAGCTAAGATTGGAGAGTTCTGGAATAACGTGTTCCCAACGTTCCACATTTTCAACATTCCACAATTATTAAGGTTACACAACATCGAGGTTACACAATAAAAAGGTCATATAATTTACATGTTGCCACACTAAACGATTAAAACGCCCCAAGGTCACATAACTCAAAAATATTGATGATCTAGAACGTCTACCATACCCTAATGTTTAACGAAGATCATCTCACATTAAACTTATTGGCATACAATAGTAAAGAAAAAGATAATTATATCTGCATGTATTTATTTATGTGATTTGTACATGTGTAATAACCTCTAAATATACGGCAGGATTGTGCCCACTTAGTATAACTAGGATGAAGATTTCTATTACTTATATTATGTTTACCAGAGAGTAAAAAAATGGTATTTAACAGACTACATTGTATCGAGAGAAAAATGGATCGCGATAAGGTATTTGGACAAACTTATTGCGATAAGTTTTTAGAGTTAGAGAGAAAAGGGTTCATAAGAAAGTTATCTGCAAAAGAATCTGCATAATGGTGTAAGTTCAAACGACTTTTTACTTACCAGACCTTTACAATTCTTTCTTTACTATTCTGCTTAATTTTTGTATAAAAAATTATGCGTTCACTGCATATATTAAAGAGACGTTCTTACAGGTAAAGGTGAGGTCAGAAGACCGTAGCGCCCAGCGCCTCTTGTGAAGAGGTATGAATCGACATAAACCTCCGGACGTCTATGAAATAGGCTTAACATGCGGACCATGCTTGGCACAAGAAGTCAAGAACCGCAATGAAAAAGATTTTGAAAGTGATTATCCAGAAGCTGTGAAATGTAGCATTGAACAGAACTACATGGATGATTTTTTAGGAGGAGCCGGCAGTCTTTCTGAAGCCCTCAAACTAGTTGATAGTATCATCTATGTTAACAAACAAGCCAGTTTTGTAACTTGTAACTGGATATCAAACTAAAAAAGAATCGGTATAGACCCAGTTAGTAATAGTCAAAACTAACTAATAACGTTCAACGACGAAACATCCTCGGAAAAGGTTTTAGGGATATTTTGGAATCCTCAAAGTGACACTTTTCAATTTGAGACAAAGTTTCACAAAATTAACAATGACATCTTAACCTTAAAACGAGAAATTTTGAAAGTCATTATGTCAATCTTTGATCCTCTTGGCTTCATAGCAAACCTTTTAATACAAAGTAGAGTTTTATTACAACACATATGGGGGTCTCAAATTAGATGGGATGACGAATCACTGACAATCTCAATTGCACGTGGCAAAACTGGATGACAGACTTAAAACAAATTTATAATTTTAAGATACCAGACAATATTTTACATTAGACTGCGATAAAACGCACATACAACTGCATATTTTTGCGACGCATCAGAAAGATCGTATGCCACTGTACCATACCTAAGGTTCCAGGTCGACAACGACATTCATGTCAGTTTTGTTTGTGCGAAAACCCGCGTAGCTAGTTTACGCCCTATTTCAATTCCTCAACTTGAACTGCAAGCTTGCCTAATTGGTGCAAGATTGGGTAGCTGTCTAAAAGACAAATTTGAAAATTGATAATATATTTTATTGGAGCGACTCGAAAACGGTTCTATATTGGATACGTTCTGAAGCGCACCGATTTAAAGTTATTGTTGGTCAAAGATTGGGCGAAATACAAGAATTGACAGATCTGTCTGCTTGGCACCACGTCACATCAAAGGGTAATGTCGCGGATGAAACCATAAAAAGGGTAAAGTTTTTAGTTTTAGACGACAACTCTAGATGGCCGAATGATCCTGAGTTTCTAAAGCTGTCCTTAGAAAAGTGGCCAAAAGAACGGTTCAACTCCGATACCGACATTAATTATTCTTGTCTGGAAATGAAAATCACTGATAATATTTAGAATGTACTGACTATAACTAAAAAGGAGACTTTAAGCGAAGCTTGCCCGATGTGACAAGGTTCTTCAAGTGGGTTCGGTTAGTACGAAGTACTGCACATACTTTACGCTTCATTAAAGCTCTTAAAGAAAAAAGAAAAATTACAACTGATTGTATGTTGACGAAATAACAAGCATAAATGTTTCTCTTTAAAAAAGTACAATTCGATTCATTTTCTAAGGAATTCACGCTACTAAAGAATGGTAAAACTGTTAACTCTTCTAACAAACTTTTTACACTTTCACCTATCAATTATACCGACAGACTTATTAGACTCGGAGGCAGACTAGACAATTCCTCGTTAGACCTTTGGATTACTAAACCTATAATTTTAGATCCATCTTATACAATTACACAATTACTCATTCAATATTATCATGAAGAGTTTCAACATTTTAGGGAAGAAACTGTAATAAATCTTTAAATTAAGACAGGCAGTAAAAAGCATAAAGTACCGTATAGGACAGTTGCCAAAATGTAGAATCGAACCGACTGTGCGACCGTTTATTCGAACCGATATTGATTTATTCGGTACGTTAGATGTAAAGATAAAGAGGTCACAAGAAAAACGATATGGGGTGATTCTTACGTGCATGGCGACTAGAGCCGTTCACTTAGAACTCGCTTATGACTTGACAATCAATAAGTGTATTAATGTACTTCGACAGTTTGGTTGCAGAAGAGGCTTTCCGGAAGAGATATATCGTGATAATGGGATAACTTTCGAGGAGCTCATAAAGAATCAAAAACTGCGTTTGATAAGCTGAACTGTAACGAAATTAAAACCTTTTGCGCTCTAAAGAAGACAAAATTCTTATTTAATCCTGCTCTGGCTCCAAATATGGGTGGCTGTTGGGACCGCTTAATTAGGTGTATAAAAAATATTTTGCGCAACATATTAGAAACAAAATATCCACCAGAAATGTGTTAAGGACATTATTGGCAGAATGTGAAAGTACAGTTAATTCCAGGCCATTGACCCATGTATCGTTAGACTCCGATGATGGTGAGGCCTTGACACCGAATCACTTTCTTATTGACCCCTCTTATGCTGCGCTACCCTGTATCGTTACGACAGAAAAAGTCCTTAACCTGATGTGCAGCTGGCGTGCTGCCCAGAAATTGGCTGACCATTTTTTATCCGCTGGATTCATGAATACATACCCACGCTAATCAAGAGATCAAAAAGGTTCACAGACAAAAGACCAATCAACGTTGGGTATATCGTAATTTTGGTTGATCCTAATGGTCCTAGGAACAATTAGCAAAAGGCAAAAGTGGTCACTTTACATCCAGCTAAAAATGGCAGAACTCGTGTGGTAGATGTCCAAAATAGTGCAGGGACGATATCTCAACACGGCCCACCTCGTGTCTTATCGTATTGGATGTGAAAGGCGATAAGTAATTACCCGAAGGCAATTACTGGGAGAAGAAGTTAAAGATTTCTATTACTTATATTATGTATTTTGTCACCTAGTTTCATGTTGCTAAGTAGTTAGTAATAAAAAAAAACTTACTATATATATATATATATATATATATATATATATATATATATATATATATATATATAAGAGAGAGAGAGAGAGAGAGAGAGAGACTTCACGAAGTGATAAAAAACCACATAGGATTATGACATTATTCCAATAAAGGTATATCAGAAGCGTAGTGTGGGCCAGATTCAGCTGCTCTTTAAGAGATCCCTCCTTAATTACAACATCGTAATTTATAACGTGTGATAGACCAATTTTCACGAGTCAGAGCAGCCGCGTCATAACTAACTTTGTTTTATTACCACCTTTAGAACCCGCCTATTGTGCACGAGAGGATTCAGATATGAATGATTTAGGTTGGCAATTCTGTCCGGTGTTGTCAAGCATTTCTGACATTAAACATTTGACGGAACACATATTTTCTGTATTTGACAGTTGCCAAACTTATTTTTCACAATCTGACCACATCGGCGTTCTCTGGCAGTATTAATATTAGTAACTCAACTGCTCTGAGCCAGAAAATCCAGTACCACCCAGCGATGCAGGGTTATTCTGGACGATCCTCAGACGCCATCGCTCTCATCACGTTGGAGACAGGCGGTCAATAGTCACAGGGATGAGTCCTAATTGTATTCATTGTTCTCATGAATCCTACCAGCGTCATTGCCATCTTGTTGTATTCCATGGTTAAGTTACTGCGCCCTGTTGTCAAGTTTCTGTATCCTGTTAGTGAGAACATCAACTGTGTCCTCGTTATCGTTGTCCATTTCAACGATGATTTTGTTGCAAAAGTTGACAGGTTTGTCTCCTAGGATTTGTTGTTGTCTCAGTGCGTCATTATCGTAATCGTTTGAATCGTAACTAGAGGCAGCGTCAAAATCATATGCAGCCACAGAATCTAAGAATGTGGTTTTCATATGGTAGATTGCGTCATACCTAGAAGAAGAGGGAGAAATATAAAATACCCCACGCGAGTAAGAAAAGCGATGCAATATAATAGAAGCGATAGGGGTAAATTCAAATCCAAAATCAATTGCTTCAGGCGGTGATAGTCAGGTGATTACATCAACCTGAAAGAAAACCTTAAGAAACGTAAAAAAGTGGATTTTACCTGGGGCAATTGATCTTTGCCAGATGAAGAAAAAGATGGTGAATTTGATGGGAGTTCATGTTTGGAGTGTTGTACTTGCTTGTAAAAGCTGTTGTACGAGTAATTTGTACTATTTTCGTTTAGCTAAATACACGTGTTTTCCCGACTAAAAGTAACATTTTTCATGCATTTTTTGAGAAAATTTATCAAGATTCATCATAGCTGGGTAGTACTGGCTCTTCTACTCGCATCGCGTTGTATTCTGGGAGAAACTCACATTCGTGCTGTGTATTATCAATATAACTGTTGTTCTTTATTACTTTTTTTTTACAATCAACCACCATCATACCGTACGTTACGGAGGGCTTTCTTGAAGAGCAGCTCGACCGAGTCTGCACAGGATTTTTATATTATATCCTAATTGCAGTAATGTCATAAGTCTAGCTATACTAAATGGGTGCAATCATGCCGTCATAAATTTAGAAATGATTCTACAAACCATCGAGGAGATAGGAAGAATTTACGAACTCATCTTGGTGCGTAATGCTGTTCTTCGTTTGTGAGTGATGAGAAATGCATAACCAGTATTATTACTGACATATCTATCCGTCTCATTATCTTTTCTCCCAGAAAGCATAATTTGACATAGTGCGGTGATTGACCAGACTGACTGGCCAGACAGACGCCATACTTTGTATGTGCTCATATTTATCACGGCAATGGTCGTGGTGTTAGTATTCCATCATGTACTGATGGAGAGCATCTCATACTACAGGAACAACTACTATGGGCACCGCATTGCACGTACTTGGACCCCATCCACACAAGTGCAATGAAACAGAACTGGAAAGGGCCATTTGTTCTTGTACTAAATCAAAATGTTTTGGTCCTAAAGCAAACCATATATCTAAATAAATACAATTATTACACTTGTACAAATCAAACCGTTTTTGTTGTTTGAATGTGGTACTCGTTATAGATCATACTTTTTTTAATTGAGTGACCTTGGGACGTTTTAATTAAATTTAAATAAATTATATAACTTTAGTATTGTTGAATGTTGGATATGTCGGACTTTGGAAATATCTTTTTCACACTCTAATCTTACCTACTAACATACCAATTAAACAACATAAATAGTGCAGTAGTTTCAGAGAAGTATAATAATGAGTTTGCCTTGATAAAATTTTCATATTATCAAACTGATTGTTATGATTTAAATTATGTAACACTTGCTCGGCTACGACAAACTTTTCTGGTTAAGTTCTTTGCATCTAGTGTCAAAGGTACGTTTTGTGGTTCCAATGTATACTTTTCCACAAGAAAAAAGACTATTGTTTTAATTAACTATTAGCTTGCAGTGATGCTTTTACATGATGTTTTTAAATTTCATAAATTTGTTTCAACATCTTAAGCAACCCTGAAAGATTTTATTAATACTAAGGACGATAACTGTAGGTATTATCGAAACGTGTAGATCTGTGTAAAAGATTAATGCAAAAATACACCATTGAAAACCCAAAAAAGCTAGGTATTTTAAATTCGTGTGCTTAAGTTATTTTCTGCCTTTTTTCTAAGATTTCGAAGTAAACGCTTTACCAATTAAGTATGTTAAGTTATCACAGCATTGCATTAATTTGACATGCATAATCAAAATTAAGATAAGACTAATCATACACATTACGTTTTCTTTGTATATTAACGATTACAGTCGTTAAATATTAAGGGACAATTATTTTTTTGTTGGATTTGTTATGGTTTAACTAGATATTTAATTGGTATGGTAAGTTCTTATTTGTAAATACTTTTACCACTTTGAACTCTCCGTTAGAGGGTGTTCCGATTTGGCACTTTCAAGGAGGTTTAATAACATTTAATTTTTAAAAATCTCCCTAATTTTTACTAAAACATAATTATATTCCGTAGTTAGCTTTTTTATATACGTATCCTAACTGATATCGCAGACTTACATTTCATATATTTATTTTCCATCTTGAATAAACTATTATCAATTAATTTTAAATTTGTAAAAAAAAGCTAAGTACCTTAATTATGACTGAAGTTTACATTTTCATCAATTGTAATTGTTTGCTTAAATGATTTTAGCAACCACAGTGTCACCAATACAAGCAGGTACGACGCCTATCGAAATTCCTGAAGCATCTACAGGTATGCTTTTTGAACAAATTAGCACGGGTAAGTGATATTTTTATTTAAAACAATAGCCACTCTAACAAGGTTTATTAATAACCCAGACAAGCTATGTCCGTTCAACTGGTGTGCAGTCTATTTACCCTAAGCAAGTTTATTAGTCATGTTTGTCGATCTAAATAGATATTTACCGTAGTTTATAAACCTCAAACTGTACTCTATTTTACGGTAAAGGAAACTGATCCTTCACAACAAATGCGTTAAATACTTTAATCCAACATTGGAAAGTATTGTAGGGTCCTAATGAACTACCTTTGTTTTTATTATGGTTTACCTTGGCTATAGCTCAAAATCGATGGTTGGGCGTGAGTTCTTTTAGATAGGGCTGATTGATTGCTGTCTGGGGTTTCACACTGACGAATAACCAGAATAAGCTTTTATACAGTTAATTAGTATTTTTTCAATTTTATCCGTAAGGTTAGTTATGAACGAGAGAAAAGTTTTGCCATAATTAAGTGCTAATTGTTCTCTACGAGTACGTCTAACAGGTTTAACTGCATTATTGTTTTAATTAACTATTAGCTTGCAGTGATGCTTTTACATGATGTTTTTAAATTTCATAAATTTGTTTCAACATCTTAAGCAACTCTGAAATATTTTATTACTACTAAGGACGATAACTGTAGGTATTATCGAAACGTGTAGATCTGTGTAAAAGATTAATACAAAAATACACCATTGAAAACCCAAAAAAGCTAGGTATTTTAAATTCGTGTGCTTAAGTTGTTTTCTGCCCTTTTTCTGAGATTGCGAAGTAAACGCTTTACCAATTAAGTATGTTAAGTTGTCACAGCATTGCATTAATTTGACATGCATAATCAAAATTAAGATAAGACTAATCATACACATTACGTTTTCTTTGTATAATAACGATTACAGTCGTTAAATATTAAGGGACAATTATTTTTGTGTTAGATTTGTTATGGTTTAACTAGATATTTCATTGGTATGGTAAGTTTTTATTTGTAAATACTTTTACCACTTTGAACTCTCTGTTAGAGGGTGTTCCGATTTGGCACTTTCAAGGAGGTTTAGTAACATTTAATCTACTACAAATCTCGCTAATTTTTACTAAAACAAAATTATATTCCGTATTTGGCTTTTTTACATACGTATCCTAACTGATATCGCAGACTTACATTTCATATATTTATTTTCCATCTTAAATAAACTATTACCAATTACTCTTTAATTTGTAAAAAATTAACAAGAATACACGATTTCATTCCAAAAAGCTAAGTACCTTAATTATGATTAAAGTTTACATTTTCATCAATTGTAATTGTTTGCTTAAATGATTTTAGCAACCACAGTGTCACCAATGCAAGCTGGTACGACGCCTATCGAAATTCCTGAAGCATCTACAGGTATACTTCTTGAACAAATTAGCACGGGTAAGTGATATTTTTATTTAAAACAGTAGCCACTCTAAGAAGGTTTATTAATAACCCGGACAAGCCATGTCCGTTCAACTGGTGTGCAGTCTATTTGCCCTAAGAAAGTTTATTAGTCATGTTTGTTGATCTAAATAGATATTTACCGTAGTTTATAAACCTCAAACTGCACTCTATTTAACGGTAAACTGATCCTTCACAACAAGTGCGTTAAATGCTTTAATCCAACATTGTAAAGTATTGTAGGGTACTAATGAACTACCTTGGTTTTATTATGGTTTACCTTGGTAATAGCTCAAAATCGATGGTTGGGCATGACTGATTGATTGCTATCTGGGGTTTCACACTGACGAATAACCAGAATAAGCTTTTATACATGTATTGGCCTATAACTTCACAATTCCAAATGTTTACACTTGTTCTACGCTAGAATAACAACAATACAAAGGAGGGGGCACATTTTAAATGTAAAATACCTTTCGGTCAGAATTTAACCAAATTTTGATATGTTCTAGAACTTGACCAATTGGTCAAATGTCTTCATTGCCCGAAAGCTCAAAGCTCAACAGTTTTTGATATACAGGCCTGCAATATCACTATTTGATACTTTCAATATATCATAAAATGGACATTTTTGCCAATATTAACGCAAAACTTAGTGGAATGTTATTTTTTTGTGCTACTGGTTACAACCTTTTCTTTACTTTCATTATTTTTGTACATACACCTGATATACAGGGTGAGACCAAATATATGTATCTGAGAAGAATCATACGGTGGTATTGTTTTGATATTTTGGTGAATGGAAGTTAACACATAAATATGTCCATTATTATTGCAAGTTAAGTCCCCTAGACGTCCTTTATACAGAGTGTTTCATTTCTTTAATAGATTTAATTGAGTATTATTATACTTCCTAGTTAATTTTCTGATAACTTAATTGAAATGTCTATATTAAAAAAACTATTTGCTAACTGTATATACCTACATAATAGTCACGATGTGTTTATACTGATACTGGGTGTCCAAGCACAAAGGACCAAAGCGATATCTTAAACTTCATATAGGTACGGAAAAAATCGTTAAGATAAAAAATTCCTTGCAATTGGATGTCGTTGCGAAATACAAAGCTTTTGGAGATTGACAGATAGAAAGGTTAGATGTGCTTCATTTATGATGCTCACTATTTTCTAATAAAGTTTTCAGTAGATTCTTTTGATAAAGAAGGCGCTTGTCGAAGTTCATCTTTATTTTGCAAAACTAAGAATAGAAAATTCTTTAAGATACTAGTGTCTTCACTGTTCACACCATCGACAGACCGGTTTCGCAGGTCTGCCTCCATCATCACTACCGCTTTGTACAGTCATTGGAAATAAGAAATGTTTATGTAGAAACGTTAATGAACGTATTTTAATATATTAAAAATATCTAAGCTTAATAAGATATCAGTTAACTGAACTGATGAGGCAGAAAACAGTAAATAATTTTTGGTCTTGATATAACCATTGTCATAGAAATCAAAAAGTTGCATAATCAAATGTTAAATGTCTATCACCTCCACATTATTTGCATTTAGTATATGATTTAAAACATTTGTAGAAGGATATTTGATTAGCTCTTGATACCTAGCGTATCCTAAAAACCATAGTACAGCTGCCACATGAGAACAAGTACCTAAAGTTCTGGCACCAGTCTTGCAGGTGCAGTAAGTACCTAATATTGGGTTAGGTTCTTCTTCCTCATTATTCGGCACAAATGCAATCCACAACTGGTAACGAGTAGCATTTCTGAGGCGAGAATATATCCTTACCCGTATAAAACCGGGTTCGTAGTTTTCATCAAATTGATATTGAACCTGGCGGTCCTCTATTTCATTGTCCTGTATATAAGAAGGAGCAAGCTTTAATTGAAAAATACCTACAGTTAACTCTTTAAGATAGTAATGTGACAAACGTGGGAATGAGGGAACGATAATTTCATTTAAATCAACCCATCTGCCCCTTCTAGCGCGTAAGTTTTCCTTCTCAACCTTGGCTTGAACAACATTTGGCTCTTGAACTTTTTGAAGAATATTTTCAGCTAGCTCAATAGTAGGATCTTGCATTAAAATGGGTGGAAAATATTTATTCATAATTGCTCCACCAATTTTAAGAAAACCAGCAATATTACAAATGTGGGGTGTTTTTATCTTAAAGCTAAAAAATTTAAAAATTGATTTTAAGTGCCCATTGCGTGCTTCTACGATCCACCTGGTTTTCGTAACAAGACGACTATCATTAGCCTCTTCTGTGGATAACTGTAGCTGACCTCTGGGCAAAAAGGCTGGCATTTTAAAATTAATACCTAATCTATTTAAAGCTGGAATAGCATCCAAGTACTCGCGGTCGAGAGTGAAAATATCTCCTTCATTAAACCATTCACGCATTCTATTCACATCTCTATTAAATTCACTTATAAGTATGTTAGCATCGTTGTTTTCAGAATTTGAGAAATATGGCCCTTGAATGTCTAGAATAAATCCGCTCGGGGTAACAAGCAGAGATGGCTTGATAAGATGTTTACCCTTATAAGTACAGTAGGACTGTCGCAACACTTTAAAACAAGAACTTTTCTCTATTTCTAGATAAGTACAGTCATTATACACTATAACTTGAGGCCGATCCAGGTTTTGATTATATAGACGATTTGCAAAAGGAGTTACATGATTTTCGATGTAGCTGTCTCTTGTTGTAGCAGTAAATCCAATATTTTGTGATACAAATCTTGCAGAAAGAGATTGTCTAACTAGAGATATAGCTAAACTGGCTTGTTGTCTTGTGGAATAATTAAAAATAACCGCTAAAAAGCTATCCCTAAGACCTTGTCGTAACTTGCACAGGAATGCTAAGAGATCTTTTTTACTTACATATCTCAAAGAATTTCCTATTCTAACGGGGTCACAAAAGTTGAAAAGATTATTAAATTGATCTTTGGTTATAGGAGAAACTGCTTTAAATTGAGAATCTGTGAAGTTATTTTCGTCTCCGTAAACCGTGTGGTAGCTTTTTTCTTAATTTCCTTACGTAATGCTTGTAAAAAAATATAAATCTCATTACCTGCTAATAATGGCCGATTTACATATCGTAACCCAGGGAGGAGAAACTCAAACAGATTACCATTCTCATCCAAATGAATATTACAGCAGTACGTATTTTCTCTCAACAAAAATATTAATTCTACCTTTCATGAAGATTTTATGTATATCATTCCCATCGTTACAAATGCAGCATAAGTGAGTTGACCTTTGTAGCACATTTAATCGCAAACAATTTAGGTTATTGTCTATTGCTTGAATTTCCCTTACAATAGAAATATTGCAGACATTGCAGATTCGAGTTTTTTCTATTATGACCCGCTCTGGTAGATTTGCTTCGCGGCGACGTGCAATCACAATTTCCTGCATTCTTGCATTTACCTCACCACTTATTTTCACCATAACCCTAGTAACTAAAGCATTTCCACAAGCAAAACATGGAAATCGATTCATTTTTCACATAAACTCTTCAACGATTTTAATCCAAAAAGTAGATTTGCAACTAAGCATCAACAATATCACTTAATTAGTGGATTAATTTTTGACGTTTCATAGCCACCTACCATATTGCTGTTATTTTATAAGTTTGGGAATAGAAAAACATAATAATTGTAGTATGAAAAACGGAAACAAAAGTGCAAAATCAGAAAAAAATCTAGTTGTACGAATAAAAGCAGAAGAAAAAGTGCAATACCACATTACGGTCAATCTCCAAAAGCTATAATTTCGCAACGACATCCAATTGCAAGGAATTTTTTATCTTAACGATTTTTTCCGTACCTATATGAAGTTTAAGATATCGCTTTGGTCCTTTGTACTTGGACACCCAGTATCAGTATAAACACATCGTGACTATTATGTAGGTATATACAGTTAGCAAATAGTTTATTTTAATATAGACATTTCAATTAAGTTATCAGAAAATTAACTAGGAAGTATAATAATACTCAATTAGATCTATTAAAGAAATGAAATACTCTGTATAACGGGAATTGCAAACGAAATCGTGTAACTCATCCGGAGTTGAGTTTTTTTCCGTTTTCCTCTTGATTCGGTGAGAAGTAATAAGTGGTTCGAGAATGGTAATTTCTAATTCAATAGAGTTACTGTATGGTACGGGTGAGTTTTTGAACATATTTTAGACTCAGCGGGTTTAATATTAGTAATGGACAAAGACAAGAAGCTAACCATTAAAATTTTGTAACGTGTACAAAAAAAGGCGCGTAAATAACGTTTAGGATTGCAATAGGGTTGAAGTTTTACGAAAAAATTACAGTTCTTTAAATCCATACCAGATGTGATTGTTAAAACGCAAATACCGCCCCTTTGTCTTGAACTCAACAGGTAAACATTTTTTGTAATGACAATAAATCATAGAAAACTAATAAATTAACAATTGTAACTGGATCGAAGCAGCATTCCAAAGCAACTAAATAAACAAATAAACAATAACTATCTATTTGTAAGCGAAATTCTGAATGAAATACGGTGTTGTTCTCTCATATAAATAAAACGCATCTTAGTAGTTAAATGAAAGAAAGGTCAAGTCGTTAGGAGAATTCGGGTGTTATTGTAAAAATTTTAAAACCGACAGTAAATGAAGTAAGTCAATAAATAAAGCAATTCAGTTGGTAATAGTAAATCAAACTTACTAAATTGAATAGTGCCTCATAGTTTTATAATTTAAATAATTAGTATCCCTCACGTCTTTACAATATTCATTTTATAAATAAGAAATGTAGCTATTTAAGGAAAATTTAGTTTTACTAAAAGCCCACATTATCGATTGAAGTACAATACCGTATTCTATTCTCAAATAATAAAACAAGAAACCAGGTAAAGGCAAAGGGAAAGCAGGCAGGCGCGTCACCAGCAATTGTAAATTAAAAATTTTAATAATTAAAATTTAAATAGTAAATAGCATATTATATGAATCGAGTAAATGAAATAGAGTTACATAGTGTCAAGTTAAATAATCAACATACTGCACTTCCTTCGCAATATTCGTTTAATAAATAAGAAATTTAAAGGAGTTTTACTCTAAAAGTTTACTCTTTTCGATCGAATTCAAATACCTTCTTTTACTTGCAAAACAATAGAACAAGAAAGCGGGTAAATTGTGAATGTTTTTTTGTAATAAAAATTTAAACATAAAAGATTATCGTACTTTTAAGTTAAATAAGTATAGCTTTACTCGGTGCTTTCAGTTAAATACATGTTAATAAATGTTAAATGACAACTTCTAAATCAATTAAATAAGGGTAAGCGTCTGAACAGGTTTTTATACCCAGCGGTTTGAATATTAGTAATAAACGAAGATAATGATAATAATCTAACCAGTAAAAGGCTCTTTAATTGAAATAGGCGCGAAGTAACGTTTAGGATTGCTACAGTAGTTACGAAAAATACGGCTCTATTAAACCCATGTGATTGTTAAAACTTTAACTTAAAAAATTATAAACCAAACGTAAACCTTTTGTCTAAGGAGTGGGCCCGAACAGGTATCATTGTTGCAATAACGATGAATTCATAGAGAACTAATAAAATATTTGTTTAAGTATCACGTGCTCGCGACAATAATAAAACTGATTTGATAAATAAAAGTAAATGGCATTGAAATAACTATAACTCGAAAATCACAAAAAAAAGGAATAAAAAATAAAGGGGCGCGAAACCAGGAATCGCGTATAGAGCAGTATGGTTGAAACGCGTGGTGTGACTGAAAGGTAGGTAAGAAGAAAAAAAAATGTACATGTATATGTACATTTGTGAGATTCATACAGTAAGTATACGATCTATTATTTATATCTATTTATTATGTCGTGACAGTAGACATAACTGTCCGGTAGTAGGACGATACCGTTAGTAGGGAATGCTACATCGTCCGGGGCACGATTTGGTCTGTAACCGGTCTGCTCGCTAGGCTATTACTCAAGAGAACAATACAATTGCCTCGGATCGACCTGGCTACAACGGGCGGTCAAGGTCGAAACAGACAGTCCCTGTTGATGACGACTGTGCAAGGAATGAATGGCGAATCGGTACGTGGAATGTTTGAGGTATGCATGGTAAAGAATTTGAAATTTCGAATGTAATGTATGAAAGACACCTTGATATTCTGTGTGTATCGGAGACAAAGCGCAAAGGAAAAGATGCTGTGGACTATGGTCAGGAGTTGAGACGGAAGTGCATGGCGCAAAAGGAGTTGGGGTGATCATAAGTGAACGAGCGAAAAGATGTGTTAAACAGTACGAATTGGTCTCTCCCCGGGTAATATGGGTTAGAATGAAAGTGGAGTTTCGAAGAATGTTTCTTATTGCATGCTATGCACCGGTGAATGGAGAAAGAGGCCAGGAGCGTGAGAACTGGAATGAAGTGGAGAACGTGTTAAACGTATGTAAGCCAAACGAAAGAGTGATTATATTAGGGGATATGAACGGATGGGTGGGTGTACAGAGAGAACATAGTGAACGCGTTCTAGGAAAGTTCGGAGACCAAAGAATCAATGAGAATGGTGAACACCTGCTGAACATCTGTGTTGAGAGAAGCCTGTTTGTATCCAATACGTGGTTTAAACATAAAAATGTGAATATGTATACATGGCAAAGAGGTGAATCTAAAAGTATGATAGACTTGATAGTGTATGATGAACGGCTTAGAAACCTGGTGAAAGACACAAAAGTAATGCGCGGAGCGGAGTGTGGATCGGACCACTTTTTGGTTGTATCGAGAGTGTGTCTAGGGAAAAAGTGGGTGTGGAGAAGGAAAGCAAACGTAGTGCGAACGTCCAGAATTAGGGTTGACAAACTAATGGATAATGGTGCGAGAATGAAATACGCAGATGCTGTCAATAAAGAGTTGAATGTGAATGAAGCAGTGTGGAACGAACAAATAAAAGACACTGACGTTGAAAGTGCATGGATAAGCTTGAAAAACTCTGTTGTCAATTGTGCCGTGCGAATATGTGGAAGAGTGATTGTAAGGTAGACAGAAAAAATGTGCGTGGTGGAATGAGTCGGTAAAAAAGGCAGTAAGTAAGAAAAAAGATGCGTACATGGCAATGATTGCTTCAAAAAATGAGACTGAGAAGAAACGATTATATGAGGTGTACAGATTAAGAAACAAAGAAGCGAAGGAGGCAGTGAGAATAAGTAAAGAGGAAGTGATGGCTGTGGAAGGAGAGAAAATGCATAATGATTTTGAGGGAAACAAAAAACTCTTCTGGAAATGGGTCAAAAATACAAAACGTGGCCCAAAACAGAACGCTGCAGGAGTGATGAATGATAGAAACGAAATAGTATGGGACGATTGTGAAGTGGGGAAATGCTGGAAAGAGTATTTCGGAAAGCTGTACAGTAGTGAGGAACGTAAGACTGAAGGGTTAAATAAGGAGAATATAGAAGAAATGATGAATGAAACTGAGAAGGATATTGGAATAACTGAGGTAGAGAAAACGGTAGGAAGGTTGAAAAACGGCAAGGGAGCAGGCGTAGATGAAATCACTGGTGAAATGCTCAAGTATGGTGGTACAAAGCTTATACGAAGATTGCGTGAATTATTCAATGTATGCCTTATGTGTGGAAAAGTGCCGAGTGATTGGAAAAGCGCGATCATTGTACCATTGTATAAGGTAAGGGAACAAGAGTGATTGTAAGAACTACAGAGGAATAAGCTTGCTCAGCGTACCTGGTAAAGTATTTGGAAGAATACTGATTGATATAGTACGAGGAACTACACAATCTAAGATGTGGGATGTACAAGGTGGCTTCATGCCAGGGAGAGGATGTGTCGATCAGATGGTTGCTCTCCAGCAGGTGATCGAAAAGTGTTTAAAGGTAAAAAGGAAGTTGTACTGTGCGTTTGTAGATCTGGAGAAAGCATATGACAGAGTGAATAGAGAGAAGCTGTGGGAAATATTAAATGAATATGGTGTAAATAAAGGTCTAATAAATGGAATAAGGGCAGTATACAACGGTAGTCGGGCATGTGTTAGGGTTAGAGGAGGTGTGAGTGAATACTTTAATATTGAGCAAGAAGTGCGACAAGGCTGTGTGATGTCACTGTGGTTGTTCAATGTATACATGGATAAATGTCTTAGACAAGCATGTAACGATACAAATGGTGTAATGGTTGGTGACGTAAATGTACGACTCCTGGTGTATGCAGATGACACAGTCTTATTAAGTGACAGTGCGGATGAGCTGCAAACCGCTCTGAGGAAGTTTGATACAGTCTGTGAGAGCATGGACCTAAAGGTAAACGCGAACAAAACTAAGATTGTGGTGTTCAATCGGGAAGGTGGAAAGGAGAGTAGAGTATTTACTCTGCAAGATGAAATCGTGGAGCAAGTGGACGAGCTGGTATATCTCGGTAGAATGTTTACTGCAGATGGTACAATTGAGAGCGAGATTGGACGAAGGGTCAATGCTGGAAGGAAAGTGATTGGAAGTATGTGGACTATAATGAGAAATGAAAGCATGAGCCTAGTTGCAAAACGAGCAATCTATAATGGCGTATTCGTCCCATCAGTACTGTATGGAAGTGAGACATGGGTATGTCAAAACAAGCACGAAAGAAAAATAAATGCTGTGGGTATGAGATTTCTGAGAAGCGCATGTGGTAAAACGAGAAGGGACAAGATAAAAAATGAATGCATAATGAGGGAGTGTGGTGAGGAAAAGACGATGATGGATAGATGTAAAAGTTGTACATTACGTTGGTTTGGTCACATTGAGAGAATGAATAACACAAGATTAACGAAACAAATATATGTGGATGAGGTTAGGGGAAAGGCCGGGCCTGGTAGGCCGCGTAAAACTTGGCTGAATGTAGTAGAATCTATGATAAAGGAAAGAAAGATAAGGAGTTCTAAAACAAAAGGGCATCTCAGAGACTATGTATGAATCTTGCGGAAGCTAGGGAGGTATGCAGAGATAGGAAAGCATGGCGAAAGATTGTGAATGAAAAATAAATAAGAGGCAGGGATTGTTTTGCCTATCCCGCAAGGGAATGGCGTGAAGGTTAAGTTAAGTTAAGTTAAGTTAAGTGTATAACGGACGTCTAGGGGACGTAACTTGCAATAATAATTTAAATGGATATATATATATATATATATATATATATATATATATATATATATATATATATATATATATATATATATATATATATATATTATGTGTGTGTGTGTGTGTGTGTGTGTGTGCTTCCATTCACCAAAATATCAAAACAATACCACCGTATGATTCTTTTCAGATACATATATTTGGTCTCACCCTGTATATCAGGTGTATGTACAAAAATAATGAAAGTAAAGAAAAGGTTGTAACCAGTAGCACAAAAAATAACATTCCACTAAGTTTTGCGTTAATATTGGCAAAAATGTCCATTTTATGACATATTGAAAGTATCAAATAGTGATATTGCAGACCCTGTATATCAAAAACTGTTGAGCTTTGAGCTTTCGGGCAATGAAGACATTTGATCAATTGGTCAAGTTCTAGAACATATCAAAATTTGGTTAAATTCTGACCGAAAGGTATTTTACATTTAAAACGTGCCCCCTCCTTTAAACTGCAAACAAGTACCGATTTCTCTATAAAAACAAAAACAAAAAATTAAACGGGCGCTCCTTAGCACGAACACTCCAGGCGGCTTCCAATTGCAGTAATTTCAGAGAAGTATAATAATGAGTTTGCCTTGATAAAATTTCCATATTATCAAACTGATTGTTGTGATTAGAATTATATAACACTTGCTCGGCTATGCCAAACTTTTCTGGTTGAATTAGTGTACATCTCATAAGTTCTTTGCATCTAGCGTCAAAGGTACGTTTTGTGGTTCCAATGTATACTTTTCCACAAGAAAAAAGACAACTTATATGCTCATGAAACTAATAATGTATGTAAAGCATCTTTAGGTAATCTTAAATGTTCTTTAAACTTTCATGTAGGTTTAAAAATCTAATTCCATAGTTAATTAGTATTTTTTTAATTTTATCCGTAAGGTCAGTTATGAACGAGAGAAAAGTTTTGCCATAATTAAGTGCTAATTGTTCTCTACGAGTACGTCTAACAGGTTTAATTATATTATTGTTTTAATTAACTATTAGCTGGCAGTAATGCTTTTACATGATGTTTTTAAATTTCACAAATTTGTTTCAACATCTTAAGCAACTCTGAAAGATTTTATTACTACTAAGGACGATAACTGTAGGTATTATCGAAACGTGTATGTCTGTGTAAAAGATTAATACAAAAATACACCATTAAAAACCCAAAAAAGCTAGGTATTCTAATTCGTGTGTTTAAGTTGTTTTGTGCCCTTTTTCTAAGATTTCGAAGTAAACGCTTTACCAATTAAGTATGTTAAGTTGTCACAGCATTGCATTAATTTGACATGCATAATCAAAATTAAGATAAGACTAATCATACACATTACGTTTTCTTTGTATAATAACGATTACAGTCGTTAAATATTAAGGGACAATTATTTTTGTGTTAGATTTGTTATGGTTTAACTAGATATTTCATTGGTATGGTAAGTTTTTATTTGTAATTACTTTTACCACTTTGAACTCTCCGTTAGAGGGTGTTCCGATTTGGCACATTCAAGGAGGTTTAATAACATTTAATCTATTAAAAATCTCTCTAATTTTTACTGAAACAAAATTATATTCCGTAGTTGGCTTTTATATACGTATCCTAACTGATGTCGCAGACTTACATTTGATATATTTATTTTCCATCTTGAATAAACTATTGTCAATTACTATTAGAAATTAACAAAAATACACGATTTCATTTCCAAAAGCTAAGTACCTTAATTATAACTGAAGTTTACATTTTCATCAATTGTAATTGTTTGCTTAAATGATTTTAGCAACCACAGTGTCACCAATACAAGCAGGTACGATGCCTATCGAAATTCCTGAAGCATCTACAGGTATACCTTTTGAAAAAATTAGCACGGGTAAGTGATATTTTTATTTAAAACAGTAGCCACTCTAAGAAGGTTTATTAATAACCCAGACAAGCTATGTCCGTTCAACTGGTCTATTTACCCTAAGAAAGTTTATTAGTCATGTTTGTCGATCTAAATAGATATTTACCGTGGTTTATTAACCTCAAACTGTACTCTATTCAACGGTAAAGGAAACTGATCCTTCACAACAAATGTGTTAAATGTTTTAATCCAACATCGTAAAGTATTGTAGGGTCCTAATGAACTACCTTTGTTTTTATTATGGTTCACCTTGGCTATAGCTCAAAATCGATGGTTGGGCGTGAGTTCTTTTAGATAGGGCTGATTGATTGCTATCTGGGGTTTTACACTGACCAACAACCAGAATAAGCTTTTATACATGTATTGGCCTATAACTTCACAATTCTAAATATTTACACTTATTCTACGCTAGGATAACAACAATACAACATTTAAACTTCAAACAAATTCCGATTTCTCTATTGAAACAAAAACAAAAAATTAAACAGGCGCTCCTTAGCACAAACACTCCAGGCGGCTTCCAACCCACTCGGACACTCGACTCTGCTCTTTTCACTGTGGCTGAGAAAAATAATATTAACGGTAGAAGTAAAAGTAATGCAAGGATAACGTAACCCAAAGTAAGTTGAGGTACATGAAAAATCAGATAATATTTTGAATACGTCCTGACTAGTAGCACGAATAAAAGTAGTTTTATTTCTCGTTGAAGTATTTTCAAAAATATAAAAGCATAGAGGTAAACTCTCTACCTGGAATAAGATAGATCACTGTGTAAGAAAATCGATATCTTTATGTTTGAATGACTGCTTGCGTTTTATACATAATTTGATAAAATTTTAACGTATTTTGCTAATATTTTTAACGTGACTTATTTAGTTAACAAGATGATGTTCAATTTTAGTAATCAACTGAGATTAGAATGAGATGGATCTTTTTTTCGTTTGTGTAACTTTCTATACGTATTTAGAAGGGAAGTTTGATGGTGGAAATCAGGGTTTGTGGTTGTTCTAGTGTTGAATGCTTTTATACGGGAACTGTCTATTCTTTTACAAGAGGTATTAATCGTTTGGGACTACCTTAGTGGTAAAATTGTGGCACTGATGGTAGTGGTGGAAGAAGGTAACGTTACCTGGCAAATTTCTTATCTAGGGACGGGTATATAAAGTGTTGAAACCTTCGGGAACGTTTAGTTTACTGGAATATTGATATTCTTATACTTGTGTGCTGGATAAACTAAACGTTTTATGCGGTCTGGTATTAAAGCATGCTTAACACAGGAATACTTCTTTAATCTCATCTTTAGAGGAATAATTGTGTACACTCTGGTCTAGTTTATCGTTTTCCATCAGACAACACTCTGCACTTAGTAAGATCCGGGGGCGGCGTGTAAGTGTATTTTGTGTAAATTTGTAAGTAGCATCCGCCGGTAGACCTGGGCAGTCAGCTGCGTTGCATTTTTTGGTGAACACTCTGGGCTTAGCAGAATACAGTGTAAGCCACTTTGCTAACAATAATTTAAATCGGTTTATTTTAATTTTCCTCCAACTAGCTCAATCGTGTCTATTTTAACAAGACGGGGTGGTTCGTAAATACGGGGTATTTAGGCTTAACACTATTCACCTTGAATACTTAGAGTAAAATGGTTGAAACGTATATTATCCTATTTCGTACAAGAAGTTATTGCTGTCCAATTGAAGGCAATTTATAAAAAAATCCGGACAAAAATGACTTTTATAATTTATTTAGAAAAAGTGTAAAGTCGGTCCAGACTAAAAAAGACAGGACCTATAGGTGCCGTTCTGGAATGTTAACGGTATTACGTAACGCGCTGGCGTTTGCGAGAAGGTCAATTACTCAGCAAAACCAATAAGTAACATTGCTGCGCATGACTATTCTCATATTTGGTTTTGCTCTCAGACTGAATCGATATGTGTTGATGGGAATGCTTTACTAGGAATTGGTTGATATTTATACGTTTCTGAATGCAAATTGTTCGTGCGCCATTGATTATTTATTAATTATCAATCCTCTAAATAATCAGGATTGCATCAGAATTAATTAATTACGAACGTATTTACATAAAGTTTATTTTAGTCCGCCGATCTTTATTATAAAAAAGCGTTTATTAAACACGTACAAATTTCCTATAAACGAAATTTGCTCTAATTATTAAATACAGGGAATACTGAATTTATTACTGACTTATTCACTTTTGATTTAGTAAAAGTCGTTCTTATACGCGAGGTAAATCGTACATCATTTACCCAATTTTGCACGTTATTATAAACGATGTTTATTTCAGATCCAATTTAAATACGAAAAGACCTATTTTTAATTATTAAAAACGAATTAAACTGAGGTAGTTGATTTACGCGATGTTTTAGTACGGCGTAATCGAAATTAAACAATTATGCGAATTATTTCGCACGAAAATAACGTTTCTTATGGACACGATTGTTCTCTTAATTAAAAAGGATTAATTTTATACCTTTACATAGACTTGCGTGAGATCGTTAGAAACTATGCGGTGTTCAATCCGTTTGGAGCCTTTTTAACTGCGTTTAATGCAATTTAACAGGCGCTTCCCGGTTAGGATGAGTAAATAGCTTCTGGTATTAACGTTAGCGGTTGCGAATACCTCTGGGTTTCTTGGTATACCTTTTTGTCAGGTGTGTTAGTATAATGTTATGTGCTGGCTGTTTAAATGAAGAGACGTCTAATGGAATATGGGACTAACCCAGGGGGGTGGTAGAGTTAGAGCGATTACCCTTCTTGCCACCGGCGTAAATGGAAGATGACTGCAGGGCGTTAGAGCCCGCCGTAAGAACGTCCTGGTTGGTGCATGCTTGTAAAGATAACGTTGAGTTTTACAGCCCGTCGTGACAACTTCTGATTTGTGTACTGGAAATGTGAGATAAATTCCGGGCTCTACAGCCCGTCGTCTATCTGGTTGTCTAGTGTAATGTGTATGCAATCAATTCATGTACCTTCAACCTCCGAGTACGTCGTCCAGGTGATCGGTTAGCTGGAGCGGGTTTTCAGGCGGCCGTAAGTATCGCAACGGTTCAGGATGAACGTAAGTTGCAATCGTACACGACGAAACTAAGAACGGCAGTCTGGATATTATTTCTGGGTCAACGCAATAAGCGATCAGGTTTCTGGTCAGGATTCAAGATTCTCTTAAATAACGCGTGTAAGTACACGACTCCGGGAATTATTCTCCCGCCGTTGCGTTTTCTACGGGTGTTTATGTAAGTGCAGGTGAAGGCAAATTGAGCGACAGCCGGCCAAGGCGTAACGGGTATTCGAGAAGGAGTTCGAATCAAGGTTCCGCACTCGGTAGCGCGTCTTCTTAAATAGAAATCCGTTGAAGGCGGGGAGGGGTTAGTTTTGGCAGTGGAGATGTTGGCTATTGTTTAAGTAGTGCAACTGAAGGAGACTCTGACGTTGAAAACTCTCAACGTTTTCGTATCGACGTCGAAAGGGATAGAATTGATTATTTAAAATGCTGCGATTTTGGGAAAATTGATTAATTAGAGAATAATTAATAAAAAAATATTATTTAACTACTTTTCATAAATAAATGGTAACTGTTTGTTAAAATTATTTTAGCATCCACAACAACTCAAATAAGTACAACACCAATCGACATTTCTGAAACATTAGCAGGTATTTATCAACTTATGTGTAAATCTATAAATTTTGATTTTTTAATACTAAAGCACTAAAATCAGCTACAGTTGTTGAAGACGTTATCACGGGTGAGTGATATTTTTGAAATTCTAACCCTAATGTATATTATTTTAGAAACAGTACATTATTCCACATCCAATGACGTTTATGAAACAACCACGGGTAATTATTTATATTTGAGTACTTTTACATGGTTTAATTCTTACAATTGAAGCACTAGTTGAAGAAACTACATTATTTTCTACAAGCAATTGGGCTGGTCTGTAAACTCTTTTAGTTTAAAACTTTATATTACATTTCTATACTGTAGTTACCAAGAAACCAAAATCAAAAAAGGTAGTTGATGCAACTGGGTTGGGTAATGGGATTTCCAATAAAATTACGTTGCCATACTTGTTAGATAAAAAATCTCCAGTAACTGTGTTGATTTTGGAAAAAAGAGATGATGAAGGTAAAGCTAGTTAAAAATTAAAGACAATTGTAGAATGTTGTATTCCACAGGTATTACAACACAAGATTATCCTGTATTAGGCAATAGATATATTATCAAATTGTTTGTAACAAAAAATGAATTTCCATTAGCTGTATTGATTAACAGTGGAGATGGTAAGATTAATTAGTAAAGGTGTATATGTAGTAGATGGAATAGCTGTAATGTCAGTACTTCATCGCCTTTATACAAAAAATTCCAATAGGCGCAAAGCATACGGTACTGCTAAACAAGTTAACGGCTAAACAGGTAAAACTGGCTAACAGGTAACCTGTTGACTCTTAAGTAGGTTTTCTAAACATTTACGTATTTTGGAACAGGTATTTTAATTTAAAACATAAATTTGCAAAAATATGTTTTATTTGTTGTGGAGTAACAGAACAATAGTGTGCAAATTAGCAAATTTATCGTTTCCCATCCTAACCTTTCTTTGTGTATTGTTTTAGTATTTTAATACAGTATTTACTACAAGCCAATGTTGGGGCGGGTTTTAGCGTATCCGGTGTATACTCAGTCTACCAGAGCAAAAACTATACTAATACAGTATGTGCCAATCAGTTATGTAGTTGTGTTGTTCCACAGGCTTATCTAAATAAAGCTATCCAACTGAGTATCGTTTCGATATAAACACTTGCGTAACTGGCATGTAATACTAATTCACTTAAAAAACACTTATCAACTTTGTATTTAAGTTGAAATATTCATTTGCTTCAATTTGAATGTTGTTAGTACCTTTTAAATGATAAAGACTGATGTAAATGACATCGCCACCTCATTAGACAAAAAACTTTTATTAAGAAGTTGTTTAATTTCACGAGGAACTTGAAATCTAATGCTCTACTCGTTATAATTGCGGTATTCCTGCACAAGAGCGCCCACCATAAAAACGTTTGAAAGCAAACTGAAGAAAGAAGAAAGCAAACATATAGATTGTTCTATTAAGAGCACGGGAGGTTTGCTTCGAAGTATATTAGTAAGTCATCGAGGTGAGCTTGAGAGTATTTTTTGAGATCAATAGCATGATTTTAAACCGGTAGCAAACTCGCCAGACGTGGTGAATGCTGTGAAGCGCTCCTTCTAAGGGAACTTGTCATATCTAGCTTTTAGATCAAATATTGAAAATACCTTTGCTGTACTGGATAGTCTCTCGAATCACGAGCTTTTGTCTACCTTGAAAGAGTTTAATCGCTGTGAATTGACAAGAGGCGTGGTTTTTATACCTATTTTTCGTTGTCACCACTGTCAGCACGACGTTAGGCGTACTGGGTTTGATGTGCTTATGGTTTGTGTGCAATAATTTGTCTTTGAGTATCGGTATGGCAGAATTTATAAAAATGTTCTTGGTTTAGGCGTGCACCAAGATAATGGTAGATGCTGCCAAGCTTACCGTATTGTTAGACTCATTTAATACCTGTAGTGATCTGCTACGATCCGGTGTAAGTTGAAGTGTTTCAACCTAACAGAGATGTTTGCAACCAGGGTCTCTATTCACCGCTAGGATGTTTTATTGGTTCTGTCGTCGGAATTCAGGACATTCGCAACGTAAATGCATTTTGGAGCAATTTTTATAGAGAACGTAGTTCTACACTCATGGTGCGATTTCACGCAAAGCTACTTTACGTTGTGCAAGTCAACTTAAAGCATTCCCAGCTTGAATTAAAGTTTTTACTTTTGTGCAGTTTCAAGAAGCTCTATTAACCTATTTTTTGTATGTATGATCAACACACAATGTACTTAGGACGTATGGAATAGCTCCCGGTAGTCGCTGCTGTCAAATTTTATGCTAGGTGTGAGTTTTGCTTTGTGTTGTAAAAACCGAATACAGACTTTAGATTCCCACTCTTTGGTAAATCACTTGGCATGGACACGGCGCGACATCTTTTGTCGGAGTATTTGCGTAGCACTAGCTGTTTCAAGTCGGCATATTATTTTTTGAAATCCTCGTATCCTTGATACCAGATGATTGCGGTACCCGCCAGACATAACGTAGTTACGGAGCGCTATTGGTTGTATTCAAGTCTGCTTGATAAAGCATTCCCTCAGGTGCAAAAAAATACACAGGTATTTAATTTGTAAATTGAATGAGTAAATGCAGAAAAATTACTACTTACAAGGCATTGCCGTGAATAAGAAGATTGATGTCCTTTGATTGCGAATAAAGTATAAACACAAGTGACTGCATATTTACAATCAACCTACATAAAAAATTAAAAATACCTACGCTTACTTAGTTATCCTTGTTTCAACGGTTTACTAGGGATGTGTACTGTGCTTGTTACACTTGAGGTTCAAGCTTAGCATTAATATGTACTAAACTCCTAGTGATTTCGTTGCACTCCAGATCATTCTACTACACTTGCTGATGATGTGCACCAAGTATAGTTATTTAGCAGATACGTAACGGGACACTCGACGGTGGTAAACACAGTTTATGATGACGCACTTTCTGATAGACGTAGCACTCGCGAACACTAGCAATTAGATCATAATAGCGTTAATCATCTAGTTAGCAACAAACGCGGGTAGACTTTGATGCGTAGACCTGACTTGAGTCAAAACGGTCATAACACGTAGGAATTATACAAATAGAGGTCGAGTCGAGTCAAACAGAGTCTACTCCATCGGTTGACCGCCACAGCTTTATATTACAAGATAATTCGCACTATGAAATGGTAATATAAACGTTAAGGTGCCGGCGTGGAATGATGGATTGTTCTAACATCTTATTCTCAACTACCAAAACATTTCAAAAACGGTTATGAGAAAACGACAACTACATACGTTTAAACTAAAATAAATGACATTGTTTACATTAAAACTAAATTATATCGCAACTCTATCGCTGTTTTTGTTTAAGAATTCTGAAAACTGCACAAAAACGTGTATTCTCACCTCTTATGAAAACTAAGGCCACCTTTTTAAATTTTTTTATGTAGTTTAGTAAGGACACATTTATATATAAATTGTAAGTAGCGAGAGCCCCTCAAGCAATGTGCTGACATTACCTTTACGCCATCTACTTGCCCTTGTAAATGACTTAAAAATATATTTTTCAGGTGTAACTATTTTAACCATAATATCAAACGTAACCAATAATTCAGTAAATAACGGTAACGTAACACCACACTGTTTGGAACGAAAATTTTGAGAAAAAGTTTAAAAACATTTTTTTAGCCGCAAAGCAAACAAATTTAGTGGCAATGTCATGTTTTTAGTCCTTACAATTATGGTACAACGTTTGCATCCACTTTTCGGAAGTTTCTTCAATTAAAAGAGGACCAATAATGCGACCAATTTTAGTGTAAATGGCCAAAAAATCATTTTACTATTTTGATGATGAACGAGCAGAACATGTTTCTTGACTTTTCTTTTCCATCTGTTTAATACACCATAAAATCGCACTCTAAAATTAATCTAAATTTTAACTTTGACGACGTTTTTTGTCCTAAATAAATATGCTGAAGGTTTATAAACGCTATAATTCTTTATTAAATGAATATGGTCTAGCATGCATAATTTATCAGTGGCTATTTTGCTTTACTTAACTCCCTACTACTGGTTTATCATGTATTGAAGCAGAATGTTTGTTTGCCTCTGTTTTTAAAGTAAATTTACCTCCTAAATTAAAATTTAAGAATACTAAAATTAATAGTTTAAGTAAGGCGTTTGAAAAGAGTTTTTATGTCATTTTTTTTAGTTCAAATTTTGTATTTTTTCTTGTTCACTTTATTTACTTGATCATCAGTGTTTGCAAAGTTTGTAATAAATTTTCTATAGTAAATTAAAAATGCTACAAATCACGCCGGATGCATTTGAATTATTTTTGTTTAATTTAAATCGGGTAAAATACTCCTTGATGTAATTAATTGCCCTAATCATCCAGTTTCGTTTATCAAAAACTGACACAAGTTCATTCAACTTTAAATTTACTTAACTTATAATACCTTGATTAATTTTTTTTGCAATTTGTTAAATTATTTTTAATACAATAAAATAATCAAAATATACAAAACATGTATTGAGATTTACTACGAAGGTGTTACGGTTATTGTTCTGCTAAAATATTCAAACTAATCCTTTACTACCTTATCAAATGTTTTATTTGATACTGTGCCGTATCTGTTGTTATGCTGTGACTTCGCATTTGACCTAACCTTTAAAAGCATTGCAAATTTTTTGTTTGATACTGTGCCTTGTCTGGTGTTTATGCTGTTACTTCTACTTTTTATATCCAATTTAACTTAGCTATATTTCACACCTAAGTGTGTTATGAAGCTATGAGATCTGACAAATTCAATATTTTTATTTAACTTTCTTTAATCGATAACTGTTTAATGTATTTTTTCCATCGTTACCTGAATTTTTCGGTACTAATAATAAGGGTGATGACCAACTTAACTTACTTTTTCCATAATGTCGTTACCTAATATTTTGGTTTATCCACTTTTACTTTGTGAGTGTATGCAAACCTGTAAAGCTTTAGGTACAAAGCTTCCAACTTCTTTTTGACTTTACAGTTTATTTACGTGCTTAGCTTATTTCCATTTGAATAATTTGTACGTAATTTACATATGTATTAGGTTCCTTTAAAATACTTATTCATACTAAATCCAAACATATCACTTATTCTATAACTATTCTACATTAAGTCATCAGATACACAGATTCATACGTTAAACCTATAAACACCCCACTTTTTTCGTCGCGGGTTAAAAAAATTTCTTGAATCATAGCTTAAAACACTTGATTAAGTCACCTCTCAAACAAAAAAACTAAATCAATACTGGTTTCATCTATTTGTGAGCTACAACGCCACAAATAAACATTCAAATACACAGATTATTTTAACATTGTAGGAGAGGTAATTGAAAGTAGAATTTATTAGGGAGTTTATGTTACGTTTACAACAGGGAATTTTGCGCACCGGCGTCGGCGCCTGGCGCTTCGAAGTTAGTAACGTTTTTGTGATTAGTTATAAATGTAGACATAGAGTGCTAATTAGTTTAATGTACCGCATTTGCGGCTGTTTGGAAACTTTTACTTCTTCAACATCACATTTATCGTGTTGAGAACATATTTTCGTAAGACCCCTACGACGTTTAATTCTCTTGTAATACGGGGATAGGAATGACTAGTTTAACCATAAACGTTATTTATAACTTCTGGTGAACTTCCGATGATTGAGTAACTATAGTTTGACATTGTATTTTTTTTATTTTGTGGTTTTATTGCATTCAGTTGGTTTTGGTTATATTTGATAAATCGGAATTTCACATATGTAGTATTGCTTTCTACGTACATATTTGCTTACGTAGAAAGATGTAATAAGTTTGTTTCAGTCAATCACCAGTTAGTTGTCGGTAGTACAGCTCTATCCCACTATACCTTTCGGTGTAATTGGGTTTTTGAGGTATATGTAGATTCCATGCAGCTGTAAGGAAAGAGACAAAGTACATTAAATATAACTTTTGTTTTCGTGTCTTCGAAAATGATTTTCGACTACTTGTGCTTTAGATGTCGTCCTCTGTTACACACAGATGGGGTGGGCCGATTGATTGTAGCGTTTTATACTGCCTCCTCTAAGTTTACCCGTTGAGTTGCCTTTCTACACGGATGGCCTTCACGATCTTCATTGCAGCTGCAAAGTCTTGTCGGTGGTTTCTTGTTTGCTGCTACACTCTGCCCGTAATTTGACCCTTTCTCGGAGATTCTTACCGGCTGTCAGATGCCCGTTGGTCTTGGGGTGTTTTTTCTGCTTGCCGCCTTTGTGACGTTTTCCGGATGGGCCGTAATTTGCTGTGTGCAACTTGGTGCAGTGCACCATTTTGTATATCTCGTCTCTCGAGTTTTGATGCATTCCCTTGTGTGATGTAGCCCTGCGCACTTAACACATCTCGGTTGGGCGTGGCAGCTGGCTGTGTGCCCATTCCTCTGGTGCTGATGACATTATCCTATTCCATTTTGCTTGTGAGGCGACTTCACACGCATCCCCAAGTATCCGACTGTGGTAATTCCGAAGATGTCTTTTATTACCACCTTTAGTGGTTTGACGTCTTCGAGTAGGTTAACGTTGACCTGCTGTCCAACGTTTTCCAGTACAGCCCTTATGTACTGTTCAGCGGTGCTCAGAAGTACTTTGATGCCGTCCGTTGTGGTTCGCGCTGACTTCGACCGTATGTCCACTTATAGACTTTATTCGCATACATATTACGACAACGCACTTCTCTCTCTAATAAAATTACCACTTTGCAATATTTCACTTTACACTTAGTGTACTGAGCCAAGGAAGTTCTCTTAACAAACCTATTTAAACACATTATTTAATTACACAATAAACGTTTTGTTGGATAATAATTTTTTTTGACAACTCGGAGATCTAAAAACAATTTTAGAAAATCTAGTTTATAACTTTAAAAAAGTAAAATATGAGTTGTTTAGCGTACCTACGGTAACCTATCCAGAGCTGGTTTCTGAGGATATTAAACAGGAAACTTTTTCTCAAAACTTTCGTTCCAACGGTTAAAACACACATGAAACAGTTTTTTAGGTGTGCAACGAAGTTTGAAGACAATGTACAGAGAAGGAGAAACAACCATTAAAATTACGGTACCTGCACCATCAAACCCTGAAATTAACCAAACTTTAGTTATTATTAGAAATATGGGTACGGATAATCAAGGTTAACTCAAACATTTTTAAGAATACATATTATGCAATTGTTTCATTGCAGATACAAGTTTAGCAACAGTATTGGGTATTAGTTACATCTTAAGTGAAGTAAGATTTAAATAATTGCAAGTTTAAGGAGGGGTCAGTGGAGTTGATGAAGGATTTTTATCAAATGACACTCTCCAGCATGTTACTGAATTCAACGTCCTTGTGAAAGAAGATTTAGGGAAATTAAGCATTATGCTGGTAACAGGTGAGAGTATTTATGTATTTGCTTTTTGTTTCTGGTTTATTCAAAAAAAATTGTTTTCTAAAAACAAAAACAGATTATTTAAACCTTTCACGTTTTGTATTTTCGAGTTTTAATGTTTGTGTATTGACAAGGTGAAAAGAAAACAATCAGATGTCCGTGACGAAAGAAAGTAAAAAATGATAAACATTATTTTAATGCAATCCAACGTTACAAGGAGTGGCTCTAGTGACTCGTGTTTAAGCTGAAGTGTGCTTCTGCAGCGTGGTTCATGTCTCTGCTAAGTAATGGATATTTGTGGTTCTGGCCATAACTACAGGATGTTTTGGCTGAAATATTTTTGATCGGTTTATACCCTAGTTTGTAGGTGTGTTCATAGGGTGGTAGTACTTTTAAGGCACGGTTACGAAATAAGTTTCATAAAAGTAAAGAAAACATATTTAAGTACACTTGTATGGAGCTTATAGTTTGCCTCAAAGGCAAGACAAAGTTATTCGTATTTGTCATAAGCAACAAATAAAGTCCACTACGCGTACTAAACGTAAAAGAAATCCAAACATTAACTTATCGCAGTCACCGTCAAATAATCACGAGTTATAGAGATTGTCACGTGACACACTCTCAATTAGACTAATAAACGACTTACCTGTGACTAGCAATCAGCAACCCTTGTTCATTGAAAGAAAGCGGTCTCCCTTAAAAATTCGGGAACACTTTATCCCAGAGTGTAGGTAACCTCCGGTGCTTAAATTATACGATGTACCTAGAAATCGAAATATGAGAAAGAAAAGTGAACCTGTAAGAAACTACTTTAAATGCATGATTTTATACTTTTTTGTTACCAAAAGTCGCGCTAAGTTGGGTATTGCTATGCTATCGAAAGAAAAAGCGCGCCGTCAGTTACCATTGCAACAAAGCTCACTTCTACATACACCAATCAGCTACTGATAAATTGTAACCCAAATTTAGAGTTCCCATCTCTGAAATCCGTATTCTTCCAATTGTAAGTGGAGTAGTACGGCAAAGCTAAAGAACCTACCTCCACCCTAAGAAATATAACAGAAGTTTACTAGACGAGAGAGCGAAAAATAAACCTCTTACGGAACGATCCGAACATTATGGACTAATGCTAGAAAATGCAAGAAATTGTAACAAAGAAAGGTTATCAGATTTGAGGGAGCAACAAAACTGGGCTACGTTGATTTTGGGTCAGCGATAATTTCGCAGGAAAGGTTCGCCCTTCCTACTCTCTTTATATATCACACATTCAACCATACGTACATTTATTTAGTGAAGAAAAACGGGTAAAAAGGTAAAGCAATGAAGAGGGCAGTAGAGTGAAGATATTAATCTTCTCTAAAAAGATGTTCAGAGAGAGGGAGAGAACCTAGCAAGTGCAGGCAGAAAAAAAGATAAAATTTTTAAATCCACGAAAAGGAGAAAAATCCCATCCTTTAAGCTGCTATACAAATTCCGATCCTAAATATACAACCCTACATACCCAACCAACCACCCTAACGTGAACGAAAGAAGATATGAGGGTTTCTCAAACTTGCGAAAAAAAACAAAAACCTAGCGTTTGAGACGCTCTCGCCGATTATGATATTGTCAGGAGACCTTTGCGTTTAGAATCAAAGTTAAAATTTAAGTAAGAATGAGTGATCGGGTAAGGAATAATGTTGTAGAGTGTAAAACTCTGAGCGTGAAAGGAACCCAAAATTTTATGAAAATTTAACAACTAATAAGTTTAAGGTGAAACTACAGTTCTAATTCTACACGAATCCACAAATTCCGTTGCCAAATACATTAATATTTGGGAGCACCAGAGAAAGCGAAACTTCTTTGTCAAACACAGTCGTCAACATTGTAGCGTATCATACGTCAAAAATTATACCGATTTTGCAGTCATTGGCAAGTCTTTCATATTGTTAGATATATCAGGCCTTAAAAGCTGAAATAATACTTTAAAATGTTTATTGATCTGAGATCAACAAGGATCTATCATAGGTTAATGCGAATTGACAGTAGTTTTGACATGGTTACCATAGATAATACGCTCATTGCCAAACAAAAGGAATTAAAGGGTAAAGCCAGTGAATTATGCTTCACAGTGTTAATGAAACAACCACTTTTGACTGAGTCTATATCACAAGATCGTCGATTCTTTTTAACGTATCAAACTAACACTATATTAATAAGTTTGGTCGGATCAGTTTTTTCCGCACTTGCACGTTGAGTAGCTTTGTACTAAATCTCAAGTGAGTGAGTTCCAGTTTTGCAGTATCCTGCAATAAGCTGAACTACAAAGGGGCTCAGGTCTGGTACTTGCATCCAGTATGATTATAGTAGTCAATATACCGGTTTCCGTGTCTATCTATTTTCAAGTTAGCTGTATCCGCAGAACCTTCTTGTGAACAGACCGTGTTTTTTGATCTCAAGGAGACACTGAAATGAAGACGCCTTATTTATACGTCGTAATGTTTCTTCAGCTAGTTCCGTTGGCTAATAAATTTCTGCGAGTGTTTGTAACGCAGTTGCACTGGTTCTAAAGTATCGTTCATGCCATAAAAATTATCCCTAAAGTCTCAATTGGTTTTAAAAGCTCTAGCATCTTTTTATTATCTCTAACTTACTAATATTTACTCCAAATTTTAAAATCTCACCACGAACTTAACTTTTAACGTTTTCATACCAAATTACCAGATGAAGTGTGTTATTGTTTTTGATAAAAAACAACCATCAATAATGGTCACTACACACTTTCTCTTTTGGTTTTTCAAATTTATTTTCTTAACCACTACACTACTCTAATTGAATTCAATTTTAGTCTGAATTATTATTTTAAAACAATCAATTTCTTCGCCGCTTTTGAAGATACTCCTTAGGAAGCCACATAGCAATCAAGTTAAATATTTTGCATAGGGTCAGCAGTTTTGAGCCAATAAATCAATTGGCCAGTTTTATAGATACTTTCGCTACCTCTTAACAGGGTCCCCAAAAAAATCAAGACTTGTTGTAGCGATATACTTACAGCAACCTTTTTTCTATGTGAATAAACCGTTGGCGCTTTTTGATGTACTTTCTCGATGCAAAACAGATTTACCAAACTGCAGGATAGCACAATCCGCTTAAGCGCAATTTTACTCTAAAAATTAGGGAAGCACAAAAATAGACACTTTTTTTCCATGGAAAAAATGTCACTTCTAACCGATGAACAATGACACAAAAATGTCCCCGGGGAGGATGAATTCTTTCTATAATCTACACAAGGTGAACCGGCATATTCCCCCACGATAGATTGAAATGTCCCCGGTAGAACGTAGGTAGACTCTGTACGCCCGATGACTACATCACTCGCCCAACTTTCAACCTTTCCTCATCTCAGCCTAACTCTAACTAATTGAAACACAAAACCCCCTTCCCCACAAGATCATGTCGACTTTTACCCGCTTCCATTAAGGTGTTCTATAACAAAACTGCACAATGGACATTTTCCAGGAAAAAAACAGACGACACCTAGAACTGAGGTGCAAACATCTTGTTTTTCATAAGAAACCCTGTTACTCAAACGAATTTTTTATAACTTCCACAATAACAACTAAATCATAAATGAACTGGTAAACTCGAAAGTACTCAGAAATATTTACCCGCGCCCGAACATCTCGCTATCAAACACGATAACAAAAATAAATTCAAGCCGACACATATTGTGTTTCTTAAAACTCACTTCAACTGTAATTAAATTTAATACTTTCAACGAATCTGCCAAAATAAACTTTAAAATAAAAATCTCGGTAATCTAATATTAATTTAAAATCGTACATAAGATATCGAAATATACTAATGTTCAAAAAAAATTCTACGTCAATTTCATCCACGCATGATAAAATAAAGCTTAACTCTGGTTAAGGGTAGTACTTTAGGAAAATAAATGCTTTCATTGCTCCCTAAAGTGGTTCACATATAAAGCAACACTTTATTTTTTTGTTTTTTCTTTTATTAGACCAATAGATCACATCTACTAATTTGAAGAATACCCTAACTACATCTTAAAGGGGTCCCAATGCAAATCAACACTAATTTCTTGGTTTCTTAATTGATTTTTTAACCTTTTTAATTGAATTCTGATCGGGGTTGGTATTTTTAGACAATAAGTGAAATCATCAATTTTAAGGATGTTACCCCTAAATAAGGCTATTTATACACCAATCCCATCCCCTAATATTTTAGTTTATTTTTGAACTATTCTACCAATTGTGTTGTATTTTAGTTAGTATTATTGTTTGAAACAAGAAATTGTCATTAATTACACAGATGCTCCTATTTCCAATTTTCTACTCAAACCAGTACCAACTTTTTGTTTTTTTTTAATTTATTTGGAACCAATTATTTAATTAAGTAAATTTTGGTATCGATTAGATTTTTAACGCAAAGAATCATACAACTATCTATCTATTTCGGTATTACAATAAAAATTTTGTGCAAATTTGGGAGTACCCACTTCCAACACATTTGAAATTTTAGCCCCCACCTACGGTTGCGTCTCGTCGAGACCTATCACTTTAACATTTTTCACATTTGAAGCTTTGACACGACTGCTATGTATCGTTGAGACCTATCTTTTTCCTTTGTGAGTACCCCCTTCCGATACTCCCTTTTGAAGATATTCTTATTGCAAGTTTTGGCCCTACCGACGGATGCGTCTCGTAGAGACTTACCCCGCCTACGAAAACGTCTCGCCGAGACCTACCAATTTTCCTTTGTGCGTGCCCATTTCCGACACTCCGTTTCCGACATGTACGTATTTGTAATTCTGACCCTACTGACGGATGTGCCTCGTCGAGAGACATCACTTTATCTTTGTGCGGGTACCCACTTCAGAAGCACCGTTACCAGAATGTAAGGATTTGAACTTCTAACCCCACCAACGGATGTGTCTCGTCAAGACGTTTCACTTTCCTTTTGTGGGCACTCCCTTCCGACAATCCCTTCTCGAAGTATTTTCACGTCAAATGTTGACCCCACCAACAGACGGGTCTCGCCGAGACCTGCCAGTTTCTCTTTGTTCATACTTACTTAAAACACTCCGTTTCCGAGATATACGTATTTGTAATTCTGACCTGACGGCGTTGTGTCTCGTTGAGACATTCTCTTTGTGTGGGTACCCACTTCCGACGCTGTTTCGGAGATACACGTATTTGTGATTCTGGCCCTACCGACGAATGAGTCTCGTCGCTATACAACTAGCTAAATTCGCAAAGTTTAGTCATTTTATATACCTAGCGGCACCGCCCACTTTGATATCGTTAGAGCTAACGACAATAAATTTATTTTGAATACTTTGTCAAGAATTTTAATGGTACGTAAGGGATCCGTTAGGCTCCGTTTGCTAGAATACGTAACTTTTTTTGAAATTTCAAGTATTTTCAAAGCTGATAATTTTTTTATATTTGTGATAAGTAAACAAAACAAAACCGAACCGAGTAGGGTTCGGTTCATTTCGACTCGGTTCGATTGTGAAGATACGTTCGGTTTTGTTCATTTTTAAACTGTAATATGTCTAATGATGTTTATTTATGTTTGCATTAACAGCATCCAAGAACGGTTTATTAGTCGAAGCAAAGGAGGGCATTTTTGCAAGATTTTGGGAATGTCTCAAAGGTAACTTTGTTCTTTTTTAATTAAACTTGAATAACTTTTTTATAGATTTTTATGGTACTTTAGGAGTCTTCAAATGGACTAGTAAGTTAAATCATTTCTACATGATTTTGTTTAATAACGATAAATTAGTTTTAGTTATGTCAATTCTAGTCCACTTATTTATAATTATTACTTCAATTATTGTACTCTTACATCGTTATTCAAATAAGAAGAATACGTCGAAACTTGTTATAAAAGTATGCAGAATGTACTCAAAAATAATGAATCATGAATAATAATAATATCGCTAAAATAATCGTTATTGCCTAATCTATATGTAATGGCACACATAATGCAATATTTAATGCATTATTTATGAACTATACATGTTTATGTACTTATATAAGTGCTTTCAAGAATATTAAATGAAAAAGTTATTTTAGTGTTTCTTTTTACTATTGGGAAATTGACACTAATAACACTTTAGACGTAGGTAAGTTGTAAGCTTATCACTTTGACACGTTATACATATGATACAAATATGTAATGATGTAAGTGTTTCACAGAACTAATTTGCATTTCAGGGTACAACAGCCAAGTATGTGTATGAAAATGTAGTAACAATTGGCATCTAAATAAATTCGAAATTTTTTTACGTTTTCGAATTTGAGTGTATGATGAAAATCGTACTTTGGCTTAGTTTTTCTACATTCACCAAAACATGCCTAAACCTTGGTTAGACAGTTGAAGTGTAAGAACTGCACTAAACTTGCTAATTTAAGAAAAAGATTTTAAAGATAAATAATGCCAATTTTAATGAAGTTATATTCGTAAATCTTCATAGATATTAAACATTAAGCAAATTTGTAATTTGAAAAACATGGTTTTAATTAGAAGCATTGCTTTAAAAGACAATATATATATATATATATATATATATATATATATATATATATATATATATATATATATATATATATATATATATATATATATATATATATATATATATATATATATATATATATATATATATATATATATATATATATATATATATATATATATATATATATACAGGGTGATTCGGAGGAAGTGGCAATATTTTAAAAATATGTCGAGGAAGCCAAAATAAGTTAAATAAACTCATATGTTCAAGTCCGATTTTCATTTGTTTCAGAGATATTTAAAAAGCAAACAAAAATTTATTACAAAATCAATTACAAAAATAAACAAAATAGCATTAATTTACGAAAAATGTTCGAAGCATTAATTTACGAAAAATTTTCGAAAACACCACCGACCACTTGGATACACTTATTTGCGCGCTTATAAACTGCACTAGTAGCGAGTTTCAATGAACGATTGTTCGCTCTAATGATAGCTGCTGCATTAAGAATGCGATCTAGTAACGCTTCCCTCGTTTCCACTTTGGTAGCATAAACTAACGACTTCATCCATCCCCAAAGGCAAAAATCGAGGGGAGTGAGATCCGATGATCTCGGTGGCCAAGGAAGCGGACCGACTCTGCCAATCCAAAGATCGCCGAAAGTGGTATTCAGAAAATTTCGTACATTATTTGAATAGTGAGGAGGCGCTCCATCATGTTGGAAGATAATTCGTTGTCGAATATTTAAAGGTGCTTCGTCCAATATTTCTTCTAAATGGTCTTCTAAAAAACGTAAATATCCTTGTCCAGTAAGGCGCGCATCTAATACCGAAGGACCGATTAATTGATCATTTAGAATACCGCACCAAACGTTAATGCTAAATCGATGTTGGAAATTGTGTTCTATCGTAGCATGGGGATTTTCGTCCGACCATCGATGATTATTATGGCAATTGTTAATTCCATCTCGCGTAAATTGAGCTTCATCCGACCACAAAATGTCTTTACACAATCTTCTGTTTTCCCGAATCCAATGACAAAATTGTAGCCTTAAAGGATAATCGCCTTCGTGGAGATTTTGTACTTTTTGCAAATGATAAGCGTTCAAACCTTGTTGCTTAAGTGTTTTCCAAGCCATTGTTTGTGGTATTTCAAATTGGATTGCGATGCGCCTTGTACTTATCTCTGGATTTTCGTCTACCACATCCAGAATATCTTCTTCAAGTCCAACAGCGATTCCGTGTTCTCTTTCAGAAACAATACTTGCACTTGGAAATGTCCCAGTTTCGCCGGCATGTGTAAAAACAGTTTGAAATACTCGTTTGTTAGGAACTCTTCGATTCGGAAAACGACGTCGATACTCCTCCACTGCACGAACATTACTACCATTACAGAACCCATAAACAAATATCATATCGGCATATTCTTTATGACTAAATTTGTGGGGCATTTTTACAACTTCATAAAACTAATGTTGAACAACTGTCACGTAGTGTGTCGGCTAGTCGTAAAAGCAGGGAATTGGATGCGCAGGCGGAAACAGAAATATTGTAGGGAATAGGGAAAGGAAAAGTAGTAGGAAGAACAACTAACTGTCAGTTTTCATTTCAGTTGCCTACTTTCACCTAATTACACATAAGTTCTGGTTGCATAATCCAGAAAGTCAACTCTTAAAAATAAATACCCTGTTAGGGAATTTTGCAAATATTGGCGATAGTGAGAACGTTCCTGGTGAGAATTTATTAGCCGCCAAATTTAAAGTTACTAAAAGGGCAATAATTATTTTAAAAGTTTCCTTTCTGGATTTCGCTCTCAGAATTACGTGCATAAGGTCAATACATCAACGTACTTCGTAATAGGCAAAAATTGATGAGATTGGACATTTTAAGAAAAGTCAATTATCCCTGAAACAAATGAAAATCGGACTTAAACATATGAGTTTATTTTACTTATTTTGGCTTCCTCGACATATCTTTAAAATATTGCCACTTCCTCATGAATCACCCTGTATATATATATATATATATATATATATATATATATATATATATATATATATATATATATATATATATGTACAGGGTGAGTCATTATTGCGCCGTCGTAAGATCCTGGCTTTATTATTAAAGATAAAACAAATGTTATAGCGCCGATCTATATCAGACTTAGATGTGCATCGAATAAAAATAGTTTCATCCATATAGGGTGTTCCATAATCTTTATTATTATTTGTTTTGTTGAATGCTAAAAAACGGTACTTCGTTTTTAAATTTATTTTGTGGCGTTGCCAAGTTAGAGCATTTTCTCTTTAAAAAAGTGAAAATTTATACCTTTACTTAAATTGTTCTAAAGACTTTAATATTAACAGTAGAACTGTAAGGTTTGGCAGACGGGTAAACAAGACCTTGCACTATCTTTTGACCTTCATACTTCCTGATTATACTATACTGGGTGTTTACAAAATATGGTCAATTTTTGCAAATTTGAAATGGCCATAACTTTTGTTTTTTTAAATGGAACACCCTGTCATCGTGTTCTGTTTTTAATTTTCTTACTTTTTTATTAAGCATGTAATATACCTAACGTTACGCGTTCTTGAAATATTTAATATTTGTTGCAAAATTAATGACAATTGTGACAAACTGGACGGTCTATACAAAAGTAATAAAGCAAACAAAAGAATTTGTATTTGAAAAATCATAAATTATTGAGAAAATTATAATAAGTTATAACTAAATCCAATGCTCGATGTGTCCACCATTTTCTTGCATACAGGTGTGAATTCTCAAAAAAGAATCTTCAACATTTCGCAGCATATTTTGGTTAACCATTTGAAATGCATTCCGTATTCTAATTTTCATATCTTCTTTGGTGGTAGGAGATTCTTGGTATACTAAGCTTTTAATATAACCCCACAGGAAAAAATCTAATTTTGTCAAATCAGGAGTCCGAGCTGGCCATCCTACTGGCCCTCCTCTCCCAATCCATTTATTGGGAAACGTTCCGTCTAGATGTTCTCTAACAATGCGACTATAGTGGGGAGGCGCACCATCCTGCTGAAACCACATCCTTTGACGTATGTCTAACGGCAATTCTTCAAGGAGCGGAGGTAACTCATTTTGAGGAAAGTCAAGATAGGTTTGACCATTAATGTTTCTTTCAAAAAAGTAAGGTCCAATTATATGGTTCCCTACTATCCCGCCCCACACATTCAAGGACCAGCGATGCTGATGATCTATTCTTCTAATAGCGTGGGGATTTGTATTGTGTTTAAAGAAATCATTGTCCTGTCCTAATCGTTCCAGTGCCCACTGGGAGAATTCCAAGCGCTTTGAAAATCATTTGCATTCAGCTCTTGGACTAGTTGAAAATGGTATGGATGAAATTTATTTTTTCGAATAATCTAGGAAACACTAGTTTGACTAATACCTAAATCAGCACTGAGGTTTCTTGTGCTAACGTTTGGATTTTCCATTACATTGGTTAGTACCACAAATACGTTTTCTTCGTTTATAACTCTTTTTTCTCGTTCTTTTCTTTCTTATTGTACATGTCCTGTTCTTTCAAATCTTTCTTTGAGTTTTTCAATTATCCTTGGATCAGGATACCTGCGCTCAGGAAATCGTTGTTGATAAATTCTGCAAGCAAGAAATGAATTTCTTTCACCTTCGCCCAAAGCGTAGACCATGTCAATACATTCATATTGTGAAAATTTCATTTTTCACACTAAACTGAGGAACTACTGAATGACGTTTAAGCCAAACGTTAGGAATTATAAATCGCAGGCCTACTGGATGCCCTTTTTACACTTATTGTCATATTATAAAATAATGATTTTAAAAACTCGAATAAAAAGTAAACCTTTGCCCATTAGTATTTATTGGACCATATTGTCAACAAGACATTTACGATTTGTAAATATTCAAAGCAAAAGTCATGATTATTTTATTAATTTTGCAACAAACCTTAAATATTTCGAGAACGCGTAACGTTAGGTATATTACATGCTTAACAAAAAAGTAAGAGAATTAAAAACAGAACACGATGACATGATAAAATACAGGGTGTTCCATTTAAAAAACAAAAGCTGTGGTCATTTCAAATTTGCGAAAATTGACTATATTTTGTAAACACCCAGTATAGTATAATCAGGAAATGTGAAGTTCAAAAGATAGAGCAAGATATTGTTTACCCGTCTGCCAAACCTTACAGTTCTACTGTTAATATTAAAGTCTTCAGAATAATTTAAGTAAAGGTATAAATTTTCACTCTAACTTGGCAACGCCACAAAATAAATTTAAAAACGAAGTACCGTTTTTTAGCATTCAACAAGACAAATTATAATAAAATTAAATAAATATAGGCTTCCATTTAACAAAACAAAGCTGAGTCCGGTCCTGCAATTATGGAACAGGGTATTCCATAATAGGGATGAAACTATTTTTATTCGATGCACATCTAAGTCTGATATAGATCGGTGCTATAACATTTTTTTTATTTTTAAGAATAAAGCCAGAATCTTCCGACGGCGCACTAATGATTCACCCTGTATATACAGGGTGGACCACCACCAACGGGACGGTCTTTTGTATCTAGGCAATACGTTTTTTTAAATTTATTTTTCAGGGGGGTTATGTATATCAGTAGTGGCCGCAATTTAAAATTGTATTTTCGTTCAATTTTGGATAGTACTGTAAAAATAAGGTGCACTTTAATAAATGGTCCCTATAGGTAAACATTACAGTTTTCGAGATATTTTGAATTTTATAAAAATAATAAATTTTCGAAAAAAAATCATACTGACCGAATCAATTAAATTAGAATGACAAAATTCTAGTTGTAAATATTAAAGTTGTTACCCTTTGAATCGCTATAGCAAATGATTCTTAATTCCTTACAGGGTGTTCAAAATTTTCAGTTGTAGGATAATTACATTTAAATCACATTATCTTGGTAATCTTAAATGCAACACCCTGTATTTCATTATTCTACATTATTCAAAAAAACATTCTGTATCATTTGGTATATGAGTTTCCTATACCTAAATATTACAGTTTTTTGTGTTATTCAACATTTTCTTCCATTTAATGTATTTATTTATGAGACAAAAGAAATATTCGAATAATTATTATCATTTTCATTCTTAACAATCAAGTAAATTAAAAGTTATTAACTAAAAACATAAAAACGGCAAAATATTTTTTTTTAATGAGAGAAGTAATAATTAATTATAATAAAAACAAACAAGACGCTAGGGAAAAATTAATTTCACTCTAAAATATGCTCAAAATGTCTACCATCTGCCTGAATACAACAATTAATTATATTTTCAAAAGATCTTGTTATTTTATTTAACATTTCCGGCGTTATAGTGTTGAATGCATTAGAAATTCTTATTTTTATATCCTCGAGAGTAGTGGGGACTGTTTGATTTACTATAAGTTAAATAATCCCCCATATACTGAAATCCATTGGAGTTACATCTGGAGACCTAGGTGGCCAATTACAAGGACCACCCTTGCCTATCCACCTATTTCTAAATTTTCTGTTCAGATACTCTTTCGTATATTTTGTGGAATATTCTCATGGAGTATCCAAAAACTTTCTTCCATGTAGGTGGCCATCAAAGTAATATGGTCCAATCACATAATCGCCTAATATTCCTGCCCAAACGTTTACAGTTCATCGGTGTTGGCGATCTACAGTATGAAGTAGATGTTTTCAGTATCGTAATAGTGGTAATTACGCCTATTTACTATACCATCACTCTGAATAGTACATTCATCTGTAAATTCCACGAATTTAGAAAAATCAGGATCTCTGCCAGCTTTATCCAAAGCCCATAAGCAAAAGGTTAAACGCAGATTATAGTCCCTTTCAGACAAATGTTGATGTAACTGCTTATGATATGGATAATATCCATTTTTCTAAGTATCCTACGGGCACTTGTTCGACTGATACCTACCTGTTTCATTCGAAATTTTTCTAGTACTTGTATGAGAGTCATCAGTAATAGAGAGTCGTACATCAAACACATTTTCATTATTCCCAGTAGCCTGTTTTGTTTTATTCACCTTCTGATATGCAACTGACCCAGTAGCACGAAATCTATTCAACAACCTTTCAAAAATTTATTTTCTTGGATGTTGTCGGTCGGGGTACTTTTGAGTATACAACCTAGAAGCCAGAAAACAATTTTCTAAACATTGCCCAATGCACAGTATCACATCAATTCTCTCTTGTGATCCATATTTCATTTGAAACTATTATTTTAACAATTTAACAATAAATAAAATTATTGTGCAAAATAAGTTAGTGACTTTGAGAAAACAAGTTTTAATTGTATTATGTCTAAAAAGACAGAAACCTACTAGACTTTGGAACGTCTTCATTTCCCCCCCCTGACATCTATTGACGGATCGGTAGTTGCTGATTCTGTAGACAAATCCAATGTTTTTGTGGATTTGTTTGCATCAAACTCGTGTCTCAATGATTCTGGAAAAGATGTGCCCCTAGTCAACTCTTCTTCATACGTTATGAAACCAATTCATTTTCGGTGCAAGCTCATGGAATCGATCATCAGTAGGCTTGATCTCAATAAGGCGACTAGCCCAGAGGGTATCCCAGCTATTGTCTTAAAGAAATGTTCCCCCGAACTAGTACCAGTCCTATTTAAGCTCTATACGGTCTCTATGTTTTCTGGGGAATTCCCTTCATCATGGAAGTTAGCATATGTTCAACCTATTCCCAAAAAAGGCGATAAGATCGATCCCTCAAGCTACCGACCAAACCAATTGCCATCACTTCCATTTTGTCTAAAATCATGGAAAAAGCAATCAATCAGCAACTGGTCACGTTCCTTGAAACTAACAAACTCCTTAGTGACCACCAATATGGGTTTAGGCAAAGTCGTTCAACAGGTGATCTTCTTTCATATGTGACCCAAGTTTGGAACAATTCAGTAGAGCAGTCCGGTGAAACAGTTGTAGTCGCTTTAGATATCTCAAAGGCATTTGACCAAATTTGGCATAAGTATTTACTTGTCAAACTCACCTCGTTTGGGTTAAATGAGACGCTCATCAACTGGGTTTCTTGTTTCCTTGATAAAAGACGAATACGTGTCGTAGTTGATGGATTTTTTTGAAAAGAAGTTAGCATTAACGCGGGCGTACCACAGGGATCCGTTATAGCGCCTACACTTTTTCTGTTGTACATAAATGACCTTATTTCTTCAACAACTAACCCCATCCATTGCTTTGCTGACGATAGCACTCTTCACTGTAGCTCATCTCAGTCTACTCATAGTGATAATCCACTTTCCATGTCAAATCAAGAGATTAAAGCTGAAATGGCAAATTCAATCAACAAAGACATTCAACGTATTCTCGAATGGGGAAGCAATAATCTAGTTAAATTGAATGCTAACAAAACTCAGTGTTGCCTTGTGTCCGCCAAAAAAGATCGATCTTTTCCTGTTATAAGTATGAATGGCTCAGTTCTTAAGTTTTCAGACTATTACTCTGTTGGGTATGAATGTATCTTCAAATCTCTCATGGGTTGACCATCTTGTGTGAGCTACCAAGACAGCTGCTCGTAAGATAGGCTTTTTGTACAAATCTAAGCAGTAGTTTACCTCTCGACAACTCCTTCTGCTGTATAAGGCCAAAATTCGGCCTCATCTGGAATATAATTCTCACCTCTGGGTTAGTGCTCCCCAATACGCTCTCGATATCGTTGATTGTATTCAAAAGAGAGCGATTAGACTTATAAATGACCCGTCCTTAATTTCTCACATACAGTCCCTTGAGCATAGAAGGATGGTTTCAGTTCTTTCTTTGTATTATCGTTATTACAACGGCTATTGTGCTGGTGAATTACATTCTTTGATACCATCTCCGGCTATCTTTGCGAGAAACACTCGGTTCGCTCATTCACATCATCAGTATGCAGTACAAATCTCCACTTGTCGTACCAAAAGGGCGCAATCCACATTTTTCTACACGGCTTCTAAACTCTGGAATGATCTCCCTAGTTCCTGTTTTCCTCTCACTTATGATATGAGAAAATTTAAGGTAACTATTCATAGGCATCTATTGGCAATTCATGATCCCTCTATCCATCCTCCTAAGTGTTCCTGAGTGCTTTAGCACGATATGCCAAATTTAGCCTGTTCAGGTCCACAATGATAAAGAAAAAAGATTAGTTTAAATTTTTTGTTATAAGGGATTAACATTAAATTTAAGAAATGACAGAAAACAACCTACTAGATTAAATTAAAAATTGTTGTTGTGATATACGGGATTTTACATTAAATTTAAGAAAATGTTGAATAACAAGGAACTGTAATATTTAGGTATGGGAAACCCATATACCAAATGATAGAGAATGTTTTTTTTTTGAATAATGTAGATTAATAAAATACAGGGTGTTACATATATAATTACCAAGATCATGTGATTTAAATGTAATTATTCTACAAATGAAAATTTTGAACACCCTGTAAGGAATTAAGAATCATTTGCTATAGCGATTCAAAGGGCAACAACTTTAATATTTACAACTACAATTTTGTCATTCTAATGTAATTGATTTGGTCAGTATAATTTCTTTTCGAAAACGTATTATTTTCATAATATTCAAAATATCTCGAAAACTGTAATATTTACCTATAGGGATCATTTATTAAAGTACACCTTATTTTTACAGCACTATCCAAAATTAAACGAAAATACAGGGTGTTCCATTAAAAAAACATAAGTTTGATAAGCCACGCTTTTCTGGAACACCCAGTTACCATAACCCTCCTGAAAAATAAAATAAATTTTGTTCTTAACTATTAGAGATATCAAAACCAATTTTCGTGTGGTAATACAAGATTATTGGACCTGAATTCTAAAAATATTTAAGTATATACAGGGTGATTGAAAAAAATATTCTAACCCAAACTTGTGTATTTTTTATAGACCACCCTGTATATTTTTACATGTTTGTATTCAATATTACATTTAGAATAAAAGTTTAGAAATCTGTATCATCTGTATCACTAACCGTTCTGCAGATATCGTCACTTCATTACCAAAATAGAGTTAACTTTAGAACCATGATGCGCGCGTTGTCACCATGATTTTGTAAATCTGTTTATGCTATCGACTATTAATAATAGTTTACTAACAGACAAACTGGGAAATTTTTCGAAAGCATGTAAAACTATACAGAATGATTAACTTACGCGAAATGTAATTTTTCTCAATTTTTTCAAATGCAGCACCCTGTATATTTTTTCACATTTAGACTCCCCGTGAAAAGTAGGAAGATGTTGATGCTTTATTTGAAAATATTGACATGCATAACAAATAAAAAAAAATCCAGAGCAAACAAGAAAATACGAATGGCAAATAAATTCTTTAACTGATAGGAAAATTTAATTAATAACTAAACAATAAAATAATTCTCTACTCCTAAAAATAAGTTGAACAAGTAAACATAAACGAATAAAATCATGAATTCAAATTAAATGTTCAAAATGCTGACCTCGCCTAGCTAAACACGTTGGAATTCGCTCGGTAAACGAAAGATTCACTCGCAACAACATTAGAGGCGAAATGGATTGAAACTCAGCTCTAATTCTATTTTTCATATCATCGCTTGTGGTGGGAGGATGTTGGTAAACTTTCTGTTTAACATAGCCCCAAAAGAAGAAATGAAGGGGCGTAAAATCCGGTGATCTGGCTGGCCAATTTTGCATACCACCTCGTCCTATTCACCTCATCGGATAATTTCTATCGAGATGTTGCCTATCGTTGATTGCATGGTGTGGAGGGGCGCTATCCAGTTGAAACCAGATCGGACGAATATTATCTACCTCGATATTTTCCAAAAGCTCGGCTAAATCATTTTCCAAAAACTGTAAATATCTTTCTCCAGTAACACTCCCATTAAAGAGAAAAGGACCAACCACGTTAAAATTGTTAAAAGCTGCGAACTGTATTTCTATTTAGATCTAGGTGTGTACTTATCTCTCTGGTACTACTTTGGGGCTTATTTTTGCGCGCTTGGGATAACACACACTTCCAGAATTAATAAATCTCTCAGCTACATTCATAAACGATTCTTTCCGTAGCTGTCTTCTCTCTGTGTATCGTTCACGGTACAAACGGGTAGCCAGCAAAGCATTTCTTTGAGCTTCGCCGTAAATGAAGATTATTTCTTCTTTGGAAAAATTCATTTTATACAAAAACTGACAAAATGACAATCCAAAAACACACAAACTAATGGAACAATATTTTAGTGATTATACAAACGTCAAAACAATAGGTGCAATTGTTCCTGTCTATTACGGGGTGGCTACATTTGTTTTGTTGAATTCTATTGACATAGTAAATTTGAATTTTAGAATATTTTTACGTAAAAGCGTCAATATCTCAAAAAGAGTCTTATTATTATTGCTATGAAACCTATTATCAATTAGTATCTACTTTTCATGGGGAATCGAAATGTGGAAAAATATACAGGATGTTGCATTTGAAAAAATTGAGAAAAATTACATTTCGCGTAAGTTAATCATTCTGTATAGTTTTACATGTTTTCCGAAAATTTCCCGGTTTGCTTATTAGTAGACTATTATTAATAGTCGGTGGTATAAACAGATTTACAAAATCCTGGTGACAACGTTCAAATCCTGGTTCCAAAGTTGTCTATTTTCGTACTAAAGTGACGATATCTGCAGAACGGTTATATACATGGTGTTCCATTTGAAAAAACACAGGTTTGGCGTATTGTTCTCAATCGCCCTGTATATACCTAAATATTTTTAGAATGTAGGTCCAATGACCGTGTATTACTACACCAAAGTTGGTTTTAACATTTCTAATAGTTAAGCAGCTATCCTCCGTCCACGCAGTAGACACCCACCTTGTATGTACCGGGTGTCCAAAGAGTCACGCGACGGAAGATTGTGGATTCACTGTTGATTTTTCATTAAAATCATTTATACAAGTTATGTGGTTCCAATACGTGCACAACTTAAAAATATTTTAGCACCTACAGAGTGATTCGTAAAAGTAGGAAGGGTATCAACTTTTTTATTATAAATGGAACACCCGGTATATCCTTACATTTTTGGATAGCCTAATAAATAAGCTTTTCAACGATGTATACATTTGTACCGGGTGAGTCATTAAGGAAGGACGCCGGCTACATCCCAGAAACCGCTTAAGTTACGACTTCCAAAAGAAGAATCTTCAGTAAATGTGGCCAAGAGAAAATGCTGGAAATAATTTTAAAGTTTGTAAATAGACCGCTAGGTGGCGTAACTGCTGTAGTAAATTAAAAAATGTCGAATAAGTAACAGAAACTTAAGGAAAAGGTATATTGGAAATATCGTAGTTGTATTTTTGGGACAATTTTACCCATTTTTCAATAAGAAGTTTTTCTCTAACTTCACAGGTTTTCCGTAGGGAGAGCTGCGAAAGGTGTCAGACAAACACGTAATTATCTTCGGAACCAATCATCGAATCTTAAAAAATAATATTTTGTTGGAAAGGTCTTTTCTTGCGCTATTCGTTGATGTATTAAAAAGTTAAGTTCGATTAACGAACAAACCGCTAGAGGACGCTTTCTTAATATTGCTAAAATTTTAGCGATTTTCTTCAAAATATTAAATAGAATGGTATGTTTTTTTTATATTTTAGTCAGAAAGAGTATAAAATTTCGCCTATACCCTGAAAATTTCAAGTCGATATCTCTGTTGGTTTCAATTTTATACCTACTTTAAATTTAGATCCAAAAACAATAAAACGCAAAGTTTTTTGAGATAATAGTTTATTACTTAGGCCAGATTTTATAAACACAGGTTAACCCTGCCCCGAGAGTTAACCCCAGAAATTCGATAATACTGACATTTATTATCATCGAGTTTCTGGGTTTAGTTTATTACCGTTGGTTAATAATTACACCGGGTGGACCATCGAAAATTAACTAGAGATGAGTAGTACGCCATTACTCAGTGGCAACCTAAATGCTCAAATTGTCTGCCATCATTATCAATACACAGCTGCAACCGCTGTTGCGTTGACAAAACAGCGGTTTCTATCTCCGCTGTGGAAAGGGTGCGAATGGAATTTCTTATCCTAATGACCATATTTCCAGGCGTAGTTGGCCTGGTTGTAAAAACAAGGTCCTTTATTCTTCCCCAAAAATAAAAATCTAAACAAGTTAGATCGGGGGACTTAGAAGGTAACAATGGTAATGGTTATTAAGCTGTTAAAGTTAAGAATGAAGTAGGAAATGTAGGTACCTAGCTGGCCATGGAAAAAAGCTCCCTCTTCCTATCCATGCATCAGGAAAAGTGTTACTCAAAAATTGACGTACGCGTACTGAAAAATGTGCCGGACAGCCGTCATGTTAGAAAAACATCCGCTGCCTGGTAAGCAACGGCACATCTTCTAAAAGTAACGGCAAATCGTTCCGCAAGAAATTAAGGTACGTTTCACCATTAAGTGGTGCGTCAAAAATGTGAGGACCAATAATTCGACCTCCTAAAATACCGCACCAAACATTGACGCTCCACCAGCCATGATGTTGAATTTCTTGCATCCAACGAGGATAGGTTCTGGACCAATAATGCATGTTATGACGATTTACTCCACCATCACTGCGGAATGTAGCCTCCTCAGTCCACAATATTTGCGATAACAGATGTTGATTATCTATCATATTCGACAGCCAATAGCAGTAGTCTAAACGTTGCTCATAATCAGCTGCAGTCAGTGATTAATGAAGGACTACATGTTATGGGTGTAATCTAGATTCAAATTGAAGTTATGGTTTTTTAATAGCTATAACTTTACTACTTTTAATAGCTAACTTTTATTTAAAACTTACTTATGTTCTTTCATAATACGCTGAACAGTAGTTTGTGTTAGTCCCAAGTCATGAGCTATTGCTCTTGTGCTACTATGTGGATTAATTTCGATATATGCTAGAACGTTTATAACATTTTCTTGCGTTCGGGATCTGCGTGCTTTGTGAGTAACTGGGGGATGCATTGTTCCTGTAGCTCTCAATCGTTGTGATAATCAAGTAAAAAGTCTCTTTTCGTAATGCCGTCTTTCTGGAAAACGAGCCGCATACAATCTTGCAGCAACAGTAGAATGCTGCATGCACTCGAAATATACTGCAAGCATATCATATGCTTCCTGGTTAGAGGGCATTGTTGGCAAAAATAATGTGGCAATAAGTCAAAGAAACTCGTATCACAATACACCGCAAAACCGGTGGTAATTTCAGGATAAGATTTCCTTGACACTGACATTGATAAAATTAATGTTACTATGGATAAATCGTCATTATGCATTGTTGGTCTGGTAGTGTTATTGGATGGTCGTGGCACTACAAAATCATTACCATGGATCTGAACTTAAAGTAGGTACAAAATTGAAACCAACAAAGATATCGACTTGAAATTTTCAGAGTATAGGCGAAATTTTGCACTGACTAAAACATAAAAAGCATACCATTCTATTTAATATTTTGAAGAAAATCGCTAAAATTTCAGCAATATTTGGAAAGCGTCCTCCAGCGGTTTGTTCGTTAATCAAACTTAACTTTTTAATAGATCAACGAATAGCGCAAGAAAAGACCTTTCCAACTAAATATTACCTTTTAAGATTCGATGACTTGTTCCGAAGATAATTACGTGTTTGTCTGACAACTTACGCAGCTCCCCCTACGGAAAACCTGTGAAGTTAGAGAAAAACTTCTTATGCAAAAAATGGTTAAAATTGTCCCAAAAATACAACTACGATATTTCCAATATACCTTTTCCTTAAGTTTCTGTTACTTATTCGACATTTTTTAATTTACCACAGCAGTTACGCCACCTAGCGGTCTACTTACAAGCTTTAAAATTATTTCCAGCATTTTCTCTTGTCCACATTTACTGAAGAATTTTTTTTTTGAAGTCTTAACATAAGCGGTTTCTGGGATATAGCCGGCGTCCTTTCTTAATGACTCACCCGGTACATATAAAATGCAACGTTGCCAAGTTATTTAACAAAAATGTATTTTTTTCCTGAATGTAAGGTTAGCAATAAAAATGTATTCCTGGTTTATTACCTAAGTTGAGACAAATTAGTTGAGGTATATAATTAAGCTAGGTATAGGCTTTAAAAAGATGTGAACGTTTTATTAATATATTGAATAAGGGAGAGAAGGCTCCGTGTGAAACTTTAACATGTTCATCGTACATCAATTCCCTTATTTCAAATGGAACACCCTATATATTTTGATATGGGCGAATAGTACTCTTAAAAACCTAACTTTTATCTAAATACATTGATACCGCTAAAATTTATAGTTTTTAAAGTATTTCCATTTTTTTAATTTTTCTATAATTATTTATAACGTAACGATTTAATAGTGTCATGATTTAAAAACAATAAAACAATATTTTAATATGTCGTTTACGTGTAGTTTAACTTGATTTCTTTCAAAACTACATTTTCACTACATTTGTATTTAGAAGAAAACAAATTAAGAGAAGTTAACTCTCAATTTTAAAATGAAATATACGAAGAACGAATTAATTCAAATGATTTACATAATAGGAGAAGCCCAAAGTAATTGTTTACTTGCTTCTAGAATTTATAAAGAAAAAATTTCCCGATGCCCGTTGTCCAGATGAACGAGTTCTTGAAAATTTAAAAAGTAGATTTGAGGAAACAGGATCGATTGCATATTATCCAAAGCCTGTAACAACGAGGAAACTCAACTAGTGGTGCTTCAAGCTGTACAAGAAAACCCTCAAATAAGTATTAGAAAAATTGCAGTGGAACATGATTTACAAAAATCAACAATTCACGATATAATTAATGAATATAAATATCACCCATACAAGATCCAACTCCACCAGGCATTGGATGAACATGATTTTGAAACTAGATTAAATTACTGTCGTTGGGGATAGCAACACCCACAGATTTTGTTTTAATACAGTTATGATGACAGACAAATCTACTTTTTATAACAATTATTTTATAAATTGACATAATTGTCCTTATTACGCCATGGAAAATCCACATATAATTAGATACACAAACAATCAGCATCGATGGAGTCTCAATGTTTGGGCTGGTATTATTGGCAACAGATTATTAGGACCCTATTTTTTAGAAAACAATTTAATTGCAGTAAATTATTTCAATTTACTGCGAACCAACGTGCTACCATGGATTGAATAGAACATCCCATTCGCTAATGAGGAGATATGGTTCCAACAAGATGGCGCTCCTGCACATCCGACTCGTGATGTGACGGAGTTTTTAAATCAACAATTTCCTGGTCGTTGGGTAGGTCGTTATGGAGGTATCAGGTGGCCAGCTGACTTTCATGGACTATTTTTTATGGGGCTACATTAAAAATGAAGTTTATATAACATCGCAGACTACTGCAGAAAATATTAGGGAAAGAATTCAACAAGCGTTTCGTAATGTAACCCAACAAATGTTGCATAATGTACAACGTTCCTACAGACAACGATTGAATCAGTGCATTGAGAAAAGAGGAGGCTTGTTTGAACCTTATTTATAATTTTCTTAAGTGCACATTTGCATATGTTTGACTTACCTACTTCTTGTTCTTGTTAACTGTTTGTTTTTTATTTCAATATTACATTGTTTAGTTTATTGTTAAAAATATTTAACAAAATTAATTATTACTATTACTAATCTGGTGTTGCGACTTGAAATCATGGCACTCTATTAAATCGTTACGTAATAAAATAATTATAGAAAAATTAAAAAAATGGAAATATTTTAAAAACTATAAATTTTAGCGGTATCAATGTGTTTAGATAAAAGTTAGGTCTTTAAGAGTACTATTCGCCCATATCAAAATATACAAGGTGTTCCATTTGAAATAAGAGAATTGATGTACGTTAAACACACTAAAGTTCCACACGGAGCCTTCTCTCCCCTATTCAATATATCAATAAAAGGTTTACATCTTTTCAAAGCCTATACCTAGCTTAATTATATTCGCAAACTAATTTGCCTCAACTTAGATAATAAACCAGGAATTAATTTTTACTGCTAACCTTACATTCAGGAAAAAAATACATTTTTGTTAAATAACTTGGCAACGTTGCATTTATGTATATATATATATATATATATATATATATATATATATATATATATATATATATATATATATATATATATATATATATATATATATATATATATATATATATAAAGAGAGAGAGAGAGAGAGAGAATTAGCTTCTGACAAGCGTATCAAGCATTTTTTTTACAAATAAACACTTCAAGGACTTTCTATTAATTTTTAAAATAGAAGGTAAATGATTTTTCTTTATTATACATCACGTCCAACGCAAGCAGCGCCATCTTTATATGTAACGTTAATGAAAGTGTTAGTGATGGATTCAGGCGACGGTAAATAGGGAATGATGTGACGTGTTTTGACGAATGCATTTTTGTAGTTAGATTTAAAAATGGAAATAAAAAACAAAAGTAAAATCTACGGTAACTTAGGTTACCGTAGATTTGAATTTCCTATGTTACGGTAGATTTTTGTTTTCTTGTTTATTTCCATCTTTAGACAGATTGTGGTTAAAAACACGGCACACCTTCCTCTATTTACCGCCTCCTATGGATTCCATGTTATGCAACAAGAAAATAATCATCCAATTTAGTAGGTAAGGATTGAATAATTAAATTCAAATTTAATAAAAATAGTATTTATTTAATTGCTATATTGATTGCTCCTGAACTGGCTCATATTCTGCCTCGAATTCTTTACAAACAAAAGGAAAACAAAACTGATTTGTAATTTGTACGACATAAGCTACATACTATAGGCAAAATTTACTTAATTTTCAGAGTCTTTTCTATTCATTGTAACCTGGAAGGCCTCTGGATTGATGTCCTGTCCATCGAACACGAATGCAGTAGATCCAGGAAAACAGCTACCGGAACGTCTCGTCACATAGATTGGGTAAGTTGCGCTTACATTCACGTTTGCAGCGTTAAATGAAGCACGTATATGCATCCAACATTGGATACCGATAATCTTTAATTTTTAACCTATCGTCTCACGTATTGTGAACAGGACGTCAACATTCTTTACCATCGATTCCCACTAAATCAATACATTTCGTTTTATTTATAATTCGTTTTTATATTTAGTAAAATTTATGAAAACATTTTAACACTTTTCTTACATAAATTTTCTTACATAAATTATGTGTCGGTTTTTTTATAAAATTGAGATTTTTGATTGGTTAAATTGGAAAATAACCAACACTGACCGCTGCATTGCCATTGGTACTTTAATTTATGTTAGAAATTTAAATTGTCAAATATCTTTGTTGTACTAATATATCTTAAAAATACTGCTATAATTAAATTTTACACAAAAATCTCTTTAAAATGACACCTCACTTGCTATACTTTGGAGATCAACTAACTATTTTCAAAAATACTCATTATCCAACAACTGCCAAATGAAATTTTCTTATAACTAATGTATCCTATTTTGTAGGGGAAAACCAAGTTCATAACTGGAAACTATGACAGCAAAAACCTAAATTGCCACTAAATTCACCTCGGTATAGCATAAATAAGTTGTACACTGCTTGAACGAAGGCCTTCCGAAGTGTTATAAAACGTTTTATTATCACATCCTTTCATCTTGTTGCGAAATGTTAATCCAGGTCATCTTATCAAATGCAAACTATTTTCTTATTTTTAGAATGGATCCTGAATATGTCACCAGACCAGGATTTTCTTTCCATAAGCGGATATTATGAAAATTATTAAAGAAAACTCTGAAATTGTGCTTTCCGAAGAAGATCAGATATTTATAATATGAAAATTTTCTTGAATAACTTTAATTACAATAATGTGACTGTTAAACTAGATTCATGTATACTTCTTTCTGTTATATACTCACATATGTAGATTATTCATTATTATTAACTTATAAATTATACTTTAGCACAGTAATGTTTAATTTACACCTGCCAGAAACAATCCTATAGTCCGTCAACATGGCCGTCGTTTCAGGTACAGTAACATTAATACGCAAAGTCACTAACTATCATAAATATATAACATGCAGAACACACAAGTATATTAGTTGGCTAACATGTAACGTATTTTGTATCCTATGTTAACTAATGTGTTTGTTAAAGAACAATACATTCACTGAATTTGTACTTGAAATATCTACGAATTTAATTGTAACCCATTAGCGTACACGGTATGTTTTGTAAAGGGATGAAGTACATTGTGTGATTTTTTTTCTTTCGTGATTTTCATCTTTGACGTCATCAATATTAGCTTAATTATTCCATTAACAAATGATGATATACAAAAAGAATTAATCATACCAGTATTCATCCTCATAATCGTCATATATACCGCCGTTTCTAATAGATCTCTTCTACCTAATTTATATTTTTAAATAACGTTCCAGTATTACGAATTTTAATATAAATGCCATTTTTCTTTTAATAAGGTAAATAATCAAAAATATTTCTATAATAATTTTTTTACTCACTGTAAAACGTTAGTTTTCCCTACTTCAAAATAGTGTACTATATAACCAGTAGAAATTTTAATAAACATCGTGAATAATGTTTTATTTTATACTACCTACACCATGCACGCCTCTGGATGCTACGTTCGCGCGCACTTGTGACATATTTAAACGGTGGCCATATTGACGGAACCTGTTTAACGGTGAGACAAAGTATATATATATATATATATATATATATATATATATATATATACAGGGTGTCCCAAAATTGCTGGGACACAGCTACCATGTGTAGTAGAGGTCAAGTCGATTGGACCCAATTTATTTATATACTATTATCACTTGATCACGGATCATTTTTAAATTTTTCACAAATTGTTAGGGAGCGCAGGATACTTGACAAACAGATTTCACACTAAGATCTTGTTAACTGATGAGTCGTGGCATAACGAACCTGCACAATGAGCATATTTATGCGGATGAAAACCCACATGCTATTAAAACTAGACACTATCAACGAGAATTCAAAATTAATATTTGGGTTGGATTTATCGGAAATTTTTTGGTTGGGCCGATCCGATTGCCCAATCCTTTAAATAGTGCCAGTTACATTCCCCAGATTTATTAGACGACTTGCCTTTGTGTTGATGAAGGTGGCCGTCATACTGAACATTTATTATAAAAAAACGTTTTGCCTTCGAAACTGTGCGGAATGCGAAATTTTTACAAGAGTAACAAAATGAAGATAACTAATCAGTCTTCTTGCTAAAAATTGAGAACCGTATTACCATCCTAAAAAAGTTCTGAAAAAAATATCAGGTGATGCGGGTGGTTTTAACCCTTCTACAATCTCTTTTGGGTTTCTTTAATTACCGAAAGGAGAGTAATCCTCTAAAATGCACTTTTGTGAAATTTAGTTCAATTGGTTACACTCGTTTCTGAACAGCGTACAAAAATGTGTTTTTTTACGTAAACTTTGAACTCTTCTCACGGGCAAACAGTACATTTTGGTATATAAATAAATTAGGTCCGATCGGCATATTTTGACCCCTACTACACGCGGTAGCTCTGTGTCCCAGCAATTATGTATATATATATATATATATATATATATATATATATATATATACAGGGCGACCCAAACTCGATGGCCAAAACGAAAACAGCTGATTCCTCTGGCCAAAAGGAACAAAAAATTGTTAATACAGGGTGTGTCTATTGTTGATGGTTTCCAAGATGTTAACTTTTTTTTAATTTTTTCTATTTCGTGGAATTATTTTTTAAATCACGCTGTATCTTCCAAACTACAAGAGTTACAAGAAAACACATTAGGAGAAATTTGTAGAAGATGAAATTGCCTTAAAGAATATTGAATTCATTCGAGACAAACTCATCATTCAACATTTTTAATGACATAATGAATTCAGAAATGATTTTTTTTTCAAATCCCAAAACAAATTTCCAAGACGAATATTTTTCCAATAGAGATGGATTTGATACATGGCCGATAAAGGAAAAACTTCCTTTTTTCATAAGCTTCACAACGATATGAAAAAAACTTATGGTTGACGTACTAATTACTGAATCGTTACAGGAATACACCTCATGAAAAACTTTTAGAGCATAAAATTACCTTCAAAAATATGGTAGAGTAGATGAGAATTGGCGATTGGTCCCTCACTTTTCAATCAATCTGTACATTTACGGCAAGAAATACGTCTCCTTTACTGATATCTTTTCATCACCTTAGCAACGACTTGACATTAGTTAGTTGTCAAAATTTGTTTGCTATTACAGTTTTGCAGATTTCAATACGAGTTCTTTCTGTTGTAGTGATATTGTAATTTAGCTTTTGAGTCGTTCTTATTCATGTTATTATTATTGTTCTTGTTCGTGTTAGTGTTTTCCTTCCTGAGTCATGTTTTCAAATGAAGAATATGCCGATATTCATTATTATTATGGTGTTGCCCAAGGGAATGCGAGTGAGGCTGCTAGACTGTATGCAGCTGCTTTCCCAAGAAGAATTCATCCAGAAAGGAGAGTTTTCTCTAGAGTACACACTGCTCTAAGAGAGAGAGGATCTTTTAGGATCCTAATAGATCAAGAGGAATTTTATAATGTTGAGAGGATTGACGACGTAATCCAGCATTTCGAAGCAAATCCTGAGACTAGCTTGCGGCGGTCATCCAATGTATTGCAGATGCCACGAGAAACAATACGGAGAACTCTTAAGGCTGACGGAAGACGTGCGTATCACATGACTGGAGTTCAAGAACTTTTAGATGGAGATCTAGGTCGGCGGATTGAGTTTTGCCAATGGTATCTCAATTCAGTTAGGAATGATCGAGATTTCCAAAAAGCAATCTTGTGGACAGATGAGGCCACCTTTACAAGATCAGGCATCTTCAATATCCATAACACGCACGTCTGGGTACATGAGAACCCACATACTATGAGACCAAATAGCTTTCAACACCAGTTCAAAGTTAATGTTTGGGTTGGTTTACTCAACAATCAACTTATTGGTCCATATATTCTGCCAGATAGAGTCAATTCAGTGAATTTTTTTAATTTCCTTCAGGAAAACCTCCCTGAATTGATGGAGGAGGTTTCATTGGCAACAAGAGCAGATATTTGGGTTCAACTTGATGGTTGTCCTGTCCGCTACGGAAGAGGTGTGAGAGATTGGCTAAACGAACGTTATCCCCAACGTTGGATTGGAATAGGTGGTACAGTGGCGTGGCCTTCAAGATCTTCAGATCTCACCCCTCTGGATTTCTTCCTCTGGGGATCTCTCAAGGAATTGGTCTACAGCACTCAACCAACAACCAGGGAAGAGCTTATTTAAGCAATTCATAGATCAAGTCGGCTGATAACACAGAGACAAATTGCTTTAGCGACCGCTTCAGTACGAAGACGGAGTGTTTAGTGTATAGCAGCAAACGGCAGTCATTTTGAAGCAAGTTTTGACAATTGAATAAAAGGTTCGAAAGTATTTAATTTTGGCCACAGGAATCAGCAGTTTCAATTTCACCATCGAATCCTTCACTCAACATTGTTATTATCTATTAATGGATTTGATTGTGGTACCTCGATTAAATCTTGAGATTTGAAAAAAAAACTCATTTGTGAATTCATTATGCCATTAAAAATGTTTAATGATGAGTTTGTCTCGAACCAATTCAATATTCTTAAAGTTAATTTTAT
>JARFJB010001456.1:832500-875000 GCA_036346205.1 Vesta saturnalis
TTTGTAACGTTATCATTGTCACTGTTTTCTTTCTAAAAACTATCTAACACACATCTTATCTAATACAAATTATTTCTCCTTTTTAGGATTGAAGCAGAACATACTACTAAGCCAAGATTATGAATATAATCAACTGAAATACAGAAATTATTCCTTCCGAAGCATATCGAACACATGAAATGTGAAAATTCTCTTGTACAGCCTTCATTTACATAATGTTACCGTTAACTAAACTTTGTGTAGCGTAGAATCTGATGCATGATTACATATGTACTTGTCTATTCATTATAATTTCATAAATATTGCTATATTATACTTATACTCAATTAAATCCTTCAGAAACTATCCCACGATTACTACTATGCTTTATTATTTTTATATACAATTATTAACATACAAACCTATCATCTCTCTCTCTCTCTCGCTATATATATATATATATATATATATATATATATATATATATATATATAGTGTGTTAGTGTGTGTGCGTGTGTGTGAGTGTGTGTGTGTGTGTGTGTGTGTGTGTGTGTGTGTGTGTGTGTGTGTGCGTGTAGGAAGGGTGGCCCAATATTGGAAGTTTAAAAATGGAAGTTTGCTCCACGGGCTAACTCAGCAAGGTACCATGCTTACGAAACTTATTATAGATTGAGAACTCTTTAACAGGTTGTCAGGGATGCAGAGATATGGCCATAGGTATAATTATTAAAGCATTCGTTTGTTTTTCTTTTTGGGTGCCACTCCATTTTATAGGTTTAATAATTAAAATACAAGAAAAACTGAGAGAGTAGTACATTAATACCACAGGTGATCTGAATAACACCAAACATTTATTTGTATATTTAAGAAAACAAATTGTCTGATTAATTTCAGCATAAAATAACTAAAACGATATTTCTCGTAAAGCTTTACGATATTAAATAATTCCTAATTTACACAAATATACAGATATATCATCTATCTTCACTTAAAATTCAAAATTGAATATTATCAACACTGTATATCAATAATAATAACGTCTACTTGACCTACGTCAAGAAACACTTAAATAGTTACTACGTTATGCACTTAAATATTTTTATCTTAGAAAACGTAACCGAAGTCAGCTGTTTCTATTCATTATAACCGTATCTGGACAACACTATACTGATTTGTAATTTCCTTAAAACGTGCTTTGCATTAAAAGGATACGTACTTACACTTTCTTGTAATCAAAATAAATATAAGGGATAAACCTTATTTTCAAAGTAACTGCAATTTGAGAATTTTATTTCCCATCAACATGATAAAACATACGGTAAGGTAAGGTAATTTCCGTTGTCTTCATTTGCGTACAAATACACGAAATATAGATCACATAATAAGATAAGGTAACTTTAAATTGTCTTCATTAACGTACAAATAAACGAACTGTAGATCAGACTACAAAAGCAGGCTTGGGACAACGAAAGCAGGTATTAGACGGCTTAAGCGTATATGTCAACAGCATGCGTTATTGATTCAAAACAGGTATCTCCATTTGTAATTTTTGGAACTGAAATTGCAGTTTTAAATCCAAGGGACGGTTTTCAATTTCAAATTGAGAAACGTCACTTGGCTTTAAACAAGCGTGATGATGGTTGTAGAATATCACCAATATGAAAACCAAATTAAATTAAAATTAAATTAAAACGACAAATTAAACAAAATCAGAACAATAACCATATAACACTATCCAACACTCCTATAAACCCTTTCCAAAACAGTACCTTAAATATAGCAGCCACAACCCGCAGCAGAACACAAATATTAAGATTTAGTGCTAATCAAGCGACTTGAGATATATTGTCAATCAATATTATTTTTTAATCTTGATAAAGGTAGTAAAGGCAAACTACCGAAACGTAGATTATTAAATTTATAACAAAGTGTTACTTTAATACACGAGTTTACATCCTGAAATGTCACCACATTCAAATGTATACACACATATATATATATATATATATATATATATATATATATATATATATATATATGTTGAGATGGTATTTATAATGCTAAATATCACAGTTACTTAGATATTGGCTCAGAGTAAAGATTACATTAAACATAAAGTAATTGCATTGGAATTGATTAAGCATATATGTAAAGCGCAAGTTGCAGAAGTTCAAAGTAATATAAATCTAAGTACAGATGTGATTATGGGACATGTTGTTAGCTAGTTAATCCAAATTTCACAAGTATTAAATTATTATGATGGCTGAACAATATAATTTTCAAGTTAATAGTTTCCGAGCATCTTCGGAAGTGTAAACTAGGTGGTTGATTCTATAAAATTCATGTAATCCATATGAATAAGTAGATTTCACTCTGGTAACATGATATGCTTCTATTCTAAAACAAAAACAAAAGAAATTGTATCAATTAACATAGGAGGAGTAAATTATATGCTAAAGTGTATGAAAATAGAACAGATTTAATAAGATTCATATAACTTATAAGTGAATAATGCGAAATTAAACAGATAGTCTGTTAATAACTTACGTATTAGTGTGTACAGAAAGTGTTACAACTTAAATTAACATTATGGATGTAATTTAAGTGTAAAAATTAAGAAACCAGGTTATGTCGATTACGAACATAAATGTTTAGATGGAAGTTATCAAAATAAACAATAAGTGTGTTAGAAACAGGTGTATCCTTATGTATTTTGGGTCATAGAATCTATTTCTGTTTATAGTTTTTCCTGTAGGAAGCTAGTTATATAAATTTATATATAAAAATTTTCATATTTGTTGAAATTTAGATAGTTAGTAAATTTTAAAAGAAAGTAGGAGAAATGGGGTATCTATGGAAAGGAAATTTTCTGTAGAATTCAAAAATAATTATGTTTTTAAGATCTGCTCCTATATAAGAAAGTTATGTGTAAAATTAGTAATTTACAAATTTCTGAAAAATGTTAAGCCAATCAGAATTAAGCTTTGTTGTGTTTGTATATACAAAATACTATAATTTGATTGTTTGTTAAGCAAGAAAAGCACAGGAAGTTGTTATATTTTTTTTTTATTATCTGTTAATTTCTCAAAGTGATAACATGAACTCAAATTTAAAATGAATTGTGTATTTCGTATAACCTACAATAATGCAAGTATTAAACAATTGAAATTCTAAAATTGTCATAAGTTAGGTTAACGTGAATATTTGTCCGAGTGATGTGGTATCGTTAAACAATTGGAGGTAAATCATATAAATCAAATATTTCGATTAATATAAAATTATTATAACGAAATTAACATGGTGTTATCATTTTGATAAAATTAAAATTAAAAAGTTTCAATTAAATAAAAATCAAATGCAGATAAAATTATTGTATTTTATGATACAATAACCTTAAATTAAATTATTACATTTGAAAATATAATAAATAAAATCAAAGTGCTTCTGAAAAGTGTTGAAGAAAATATTTATGCAGCATACCTGTGTATGCTTATGCTGTAGATCTTCCACTGTTGGATCAATATTATTTATGGAATTTGAATTACTTCTGATTTGGATATTGGAACATCAATATTGAAAATTGGAGCAGCTGAAAGAATGCAAACATAAATGTGAATGTATGAATCTTATATTTTTATTAAAGGTTACGTTGAACGTTATTATTGTTTTATCACTTATGTGTAAAGGATTTAGGTAAATTATATACTAGTGTGGAAATAGTACAACCATTCATTAATTTTATAGTGATTCAATATTATTTTAAAAAACAAAAGATACTTACCGAAAATATATCTTCGTTATTGTTTAGTCATGATGAAATATGTGTACAAACTCAAATCAATGATAATCGCATACGCAACAACATGTTACATAATTACAGGTGATACAAAATGTTTGAATAAAGTTGAGAATATACAATTTTAGATTTATTTTAAAATCACAATTGATTTTATTTTTGGCACAAGAACCTAACGCAAAGTTTAATGGGTTTTCTTTATACTGAACTAATACTGAACTGTATCCCCTGGGATGCAATTCATCTCAAAATATTTCATGGGACTCAAACGTGGTGACAATTATAATTATATTAATAAATATAAATTAAAACATTGCAAGAATTTTATGATTATGAATTTCACAGATGTCAATTTTAATAATTTTATTATATATATATATACATATATATATATATATATATATATATATATATATATATACATGTATACATGGTGATCCAGATCAAGTGCGCACCATTGGTAACTTCTTTATTGTTAAAGCTACAACATCGTTTAAATTAGCAAACTTGTACAGTTTTTTCTGTTAATTACAATAGTGGAATAAAAAAACTGTTGAACATCGCGTTTTTGAGTTTTTAGGAAAAACATTTTTTTAAATAGAACACCACGTATAAAATTATTTTGTAAGAATCTCTATGAAATTTGGAATATCATTGGCTATTATAGACTTTTTGCTAGGATGAAAAATAACGGAGTTATAAGAACCTAAACCAATTTAGGAGGCTACGGAAACGCATGACGTTAATTTATATCAACGTATAATTATGTGTTGAAAGTGGAACTGATATTGCGTCCTTTGTGTGTTTTGAGAATGGTTCTTTTTCATCGTGAGAAATGTAACATGTCGGAAGCTTACTTGGTGAATAACAAATGTTCGCTAAGAGTAAAAGAATATTAGGAGCTGTTATACCCATTTTGTAATTAACCGAATCGTCGATATTTTCTAAAACTGTACCGGAACTTTAACACTAATGAGAATGTTTTTAATAAACATCAGGTGTGGAACACTACACGACCTTCCAACCTACAAAATGGAAATTAAAAGAAACAAAATAATTTTAATAATATTTTTTTAGGACAATTATGCAACCTCTTTTATTACGAAAATAGACAACATTGTAAAGCAAGAACAATCATCTATGTCAAACAGACGTTTAAAACTTCATGGCAGACGGAGGTTAATAGACGTCCACATGCTAACTTAAAAAATTAAAAGAAATGAAATAATTTTACTTATAATTTTGTTTAGGGTTACTATGTAAGCCCTTTCATACGTTCAGAACAAAAGCAGGCAACATTGTAAAAATAAAAACAATAATCTATGTGAGAATGACGTTAAAACCGTCATGCCAGATAGAGATTAACAGACATAAATACATGTTAACTTCCAAATTCCAAAACCGTCCGCTTCTGTAAGGTATGAATAATACAGTTTAACCATTTTCATTCATATTTAATTATGTTTTAGACTTACCTTGCATTATACAGGGTCCGCCAAAGAAACTTGATGTTTTTAATATGTATAGTACGAAGTCATTGCATTACGTAGAATAGCGGATAGTGGGGGGAAACCATCGTTAGTAATTGCCATTTCAGTAATCATGGAAGATTGGAGTAGTGAACATCGCGCATTCGTTACCGAAACGTATTTTAAAAATAGCGATTCGGTGGTGAAGACACAGCGTTTATTTCGAACGCATTTCAACATTGGATGTCATGGTAGTATTCCATGCCGTACACAATTAAATTATGGGTTCAAAATTTTCGTCGACATGCGTCTGCAATGAAGGTTAAGCCACCAGGGATGCCTCAGATTCGTTTTAGTTTTAACGTTTGGTATAGGATAATTTCATCTAGAATTATTAGACCTTTTCTTTATGAAGGTTCTCTCGCCGGTGAAAGACGTGGAATTTATGCAAGAGAGATTTTGGACAATTTTTCAGATGAAATAGATCTTGTAAACAGACAAAATGTCATTTTTCTTCAGGATGGAGCACCTGCTCACAACTATCGAGAAACTATACTGAATAATCTTTTGAATGACAGATGGACCAATCTCATGGCCTCCAACATCACATGCTTTGACCCCACTCGATTTTTTCTTATGGGGTTATCTTAAAAATCGCATTTATTAAAGACGATACATTAATGTTGATGCTCTAAAAAATACTGTCCGAGAAGTTTTCTTGTCAAATAGATGGCAGGGTCGTTTTGAAAATAGTAAAGGATGTTCATAAACGAATTGAAAAATGTCTTCAGGAACAAGGTGGAATTTTTTAACGTCTTCTTAAATGTAGTTGTAGAGCTAGAACCTAAAACAAAGTATCGATAATCAAAATAATGTTTTTCAGTATATTTTTCTTTATATCTTCATAACTTCATTATAAATATTGTTATGTGTTTCCATATCCTCCTAAATTAGTTTAGGTTTAGGTTCTTATAAATCCATTATTTTTAAACAGTTTACAATAACTATTTTTATTCCAAATTCTATGGAGATTCTTAAAAAATAATAATACACATGGTGTTCTATTTTAAAAAATTTTATTTTGTCTAAAAACTCAAAAACTCGATGTTAAATTGTTTTTTTAATCCCGCCATAGTAATCATTATACAAGTTTGCAAATTTAACCGATGTAGCTTTAACAATAAAGAAGTTACCAATGGTGCGCACTATATATATATATATATATATATATATATATATATATATATATATATATATATATATATATATATATATATATATATATATATATATATATATATATATTATATGTATATGTATATATATACGGGTGTCCAGAAACTCTACGGACAAACTTTGCGTAGTGATTCTAGATCCAAACATAAGAAAAAAAGTTCATATAAACCCAGGTCCGGAAACGCTTCGTTTAGGACCTGCAAGGTGTGAAAAAATTTTATTTTCCTCGGTTTTATGTTAATTTGAAATTTGGGACGCTGTATCAACAAGAGTAACAACAAATGTCATAAATACATTTGGGTATCTAAGCAACAACTTGCCATTTTGATTTAGTCAAGGCCTGATAAAATGGCAAGAGATTCAATAGCTGGTTAAATAAATTAAACTGTTCATCAACCAATATCTCGAAAACGGTTGATCTGAGAGGCATAGACCAAGTATACCTTTTTTGCTTAGAACTAAAAAGGGAACAAACTAATTCAACGGAACGTCAATATACCGGGTGGTAAAAAAGTTAAGGCGAATTAACTTTTAGCATACCACTGTAGATGCCTGCGATACCTTCAGAAATAATGTGGGAGTATGTTCAGGGATTCGCCGCTCATCATCAAAACGAGTGAGATTATGTATCGAAACAAATGGTCATCATGTGGAACACCTTTTGTAACATTTATTTTTTTAGTTTTATTTCTTCATTTTCGCTCTTAAATTCAAAGTTAAAATGAAAATGCAGAAATACGTTACTTTGATTCTTAATTCCACTTTTTTGCTTAAAACTGAAAAGGGAACAAACTAATTCAAACGGAACGTCAATATACCGGGTGGTAAAAAAGTTAAGGCCACTTAACTTTTAGCATACCACTGTAGATGCCTGCGATACCTTCAGAAATAATGTGGGAATATGTTCAGGGATTCGCCGCTCATCATCAAAACGAGTGAGATTATGTATCGAAACGTAACGTCAATATACCGGGTGGTAAAAAAGTTAAGGCGAATTAACTTTTAGCATACCACTGTAGATGCCTGCGATACCTTCAGAAATAATGTGGGAATATGTTCAGGGATTCGCCGCTCATCATCAAAACGAGTGAGATTATGTATCGAAACGTAACGTCAATATACCGGGTGGTAAAAAAGTTAAGGCCAATTAACTTTTAGCATACCACTGCAGGTGGCGCCCTCTGCAGGTAGCATCAAAATCAATAAAATATTTAAGTTTCTCGACCACAAAAACCCCCGTGCTCCAAATCTCATATTCAAATTTGTTCGCAAAATATCGCCATAAAACCGAGGAAAATAAAATGTTGAGATGATTTAAATTACATTCGTGTAGCTATGTAATTCACATAGCGAATAATTTCATTAATTTGTACAAATGGTACATCCCGTTATATATAATATTAGATAAGAATGATTGATTAACATTGAGATGGATGTAAATTTAGATAATTCATAATAAAATGTTAAAATAATTATAATCGACAACATATTACATTTAAGTATAGGGTATGCTAGTTATCGTTATGTATTAAATCAAGTACATATTTAGTTAGTAGGTTTATTTAAACATAATGTTCCCTAACGACATGAGATACAGGTTGTAGATTACAAAAATAATGTTAAAAACTAGGATTAGGCATGTATCAATGTCACAATTTCATTGTACGAGCCAAGAATCATGAAAACGTTCGTGTTAGTGCAATAAACGAATAAGTGCTAAAATTACTTAAAAACAGAATAAATACATTGGTGATTAACTATAAAATATAAACAAGCCAGCAGTTCTGGAATTAATGTGATTAATCAACATTTACAGACCTTAAATTAGTGATTTTCAACAATTCGACACTAATCTTAGAAGAACTTATAAACCTATAAAAGTGTGAGCATAAATTAAATTGAGACATAAACATTAAGAATATACACTCTCACAAACATTTAAAGTGCTTAAAGGTGTAAAATTATACATTAAAAATTATAATATTAATTTGAGGTTATGTTATTTCCTCACACAAAAATTATGTAAAAGTTATTATAGATTGAGACAATTGGATCAAAATAAATTATAAGAGGTAAAAATAGTAAATTAGCCTCAATTTCAAGTCACAATTCACTATATTTGTGACTATTTTGCCAAATTTAGTTTCTAAGGGTGTTTGAAAATTTCAAATAATTGTCCTTTCAAATTGGCCGTAGTCATGTAAAAGATGAATATTTATATGTAGTAGCATCCCATATTCATGTGGAAATCAATTCCAGGCCTGTAAAGTACATAAAATTAGCTTAAAATCAATAAATCAATGTGAAAATCAACATGGTTAATAATTGGAGGATTTAGTTCGTGTTTGGATTTAATTTATAGGAAAATTTATGTAGATTCCGAATATGTTGTTAGTTTTAAGATGGGTTTAAGGGGGCAAAAGTTATGAGCTTTTGAAATTAAATTGTAATTTAAGAAATGCTTGAGCCAATTAGAATTGAGGAAACATTGTAGGTAACTGTTGATAACAATCGAAGATTTTGGTTTCTACGCTTTGCATATAAATAGAAGTTCTGAAGGATTAGTAGCTCTCTCAGTTTTTCTCTGTTCCAACAGCTTGCTAAAGCAAGATGTTGCCAAATTTTTCTTGAAATTATTTTAAACAAAATAACGTCACTTTCGAGAAAAATAAAGTGCGGTTTTAGTATAGGCAGTGTAAAATACAAGTGATAGTCATTTGTCGGTAAATAATAAATTAAGGTTAGTTTACCTTTTTAAAATAAAAATCGGTTGTTATCGACAGCGAGTTGAAAATATTTCCGCAGATTCGACATTGTTTTTTTTTAAGTTTGTTTTGTTTACGTTTGTTGTGGATATTTAATTGTGTTTTCTTCGTGTTATTATCATTATACATTTTATTTACGGGAAGCGTGTTTAATTTAAAATAACCTTCAAACTATCCATGCATTTCAAAATTTATTTTGAAATAAAAATAATAAGTGTGATGATCCTAAAAATAAAGATTCATCAATATGAAGAAACATTAGTGAAACTTACGTAAACGTATAATCAGTTAAATTAGAAGCAAATTTGGATGTTCGAGAAGCAGAGTTGGAGTTCGAAGGAGCTGTTTTCTACGATCAATTTCATCATCAGTGACCAGATAAGGAGGACATTTTATGTGAGTGTTATGACTTTGTACTTTATTGTTGACATTGATATTTTCATTGTTGTGTTTATAATTTCCATATTAACAAACATGATGTGCGACAATTTGTATGCATGTCCAAAGGGAATATTATTTGAGCTAAAATTTAAATGGTTAATATAATATTGAATAAATTCAAACATAGTTGTACTTACATGTATGGCGTATTTCTTTTTGCTTGTAATCAAAAGTCACATGAATGCGTATTCACAGCGCATGCCCAAGTATACATTTGAAGAATTTTTGTTATGTACAGGGTGTGGCACATATATTGATGCAAATTAAAAATTATAATTCAATTTCTTTGAATAATTTAGATATAATAAAATATAAATGGGCGATAACTCAATGTGCATTAATCACATTACCTGTAATTATAATATTCAAAATCTTAGTATAATTCAACAAAATAATAATTTACTTTGTTATATAAATATAAAATCTCTTCTAAATTTTGAACCCTATCCCCTTTGATGAGTCTTTACATGCGACTGTTTTTAAAAGTTAGTTTGGGCAATATAAATAATAAATAATAATAATAATTACACATATAATAATTATAAAGTAGATATCAGTTCAGTTGATGAGTCTTTACATCCGATTGTTAAGCCTATTATTAACAGTTAGTATTTACTTTGATGAATACTATTATCGTAATATATATATATATATATATATATATATATATATATATATATATATATATATATATATATATATATATATATACATACATACCGGGTGTCCCGAAAAATCACCGACAAACTTCTACAGCGATTTCCCAGGACCAAATTTCTTCCCTCTAAATTGTATCCCAAAATGCACTTCTAAAAAGTTATACGTTTTCAAAGTTTAATTTAAAATGCGGAGGAATCACTTTATCTCCATAAATTATGACAATTTTTTATTGATTTTTACACAGTCGACCTATCTTATACAAATTTGATAGAAATTTCAGCAGTGGCGTCAACTTTCAACCCTTAAAAAAATGATTTTATAAATTAAAACTTTTCTGCTTTATTTTGGTAATACATTTTAAAATAAAGGATTTTTGTCTCTTGCATTTTTCTTTGAAACTCGATGGTTCTTGAGAAAATTTGAAAAATAAGTTTGTATTCTGTGATTAACTGATCTGTGGTTAATTTATTATGTTATGAACGAATAAGTTCAAAATTCAAAATTCAAAGCAAAGTACAGGTCGGAGGTTCAAATCCTCTCGAGGTAAAATTTTTATTTATGTAGCTATTTAATAAAATTAATAATAATTTTTGATCTGTACTTATTTGATAATTGCTTTATTTTAATGATACATTTTAAAATAAAGAATTAAAACAGAATTTAAAAAATATTACAATATTAAAATAAAACACTAATTCTATAATAATTGCTCAAAGTGGCCACCATTTAGTTGAATGCAAGCATTCGCTGGACGTATTATAGGCATTCGCGTTGATCGAAATATCCCTGGAGTTTGCCTAATTTTCTCAACAATGCGATGCCAGAGATCATCTCTAGTTATTGCTGGAACTGAATAGACCTTTTTTTAGCTGCACCCAAAACAAACAAATCTAAGGGATTGTGATCCGGTTATCTAGACGATCAGGATATAGGAGCATCGTTACCTCGTCTGACCCACCGGTTAGAGAACTGCGTGTGCAAGTGTTGCCTTACAGATAATCAAAAATATGGTAGGGTACCATCGTGCATAAAGATTTTCTTACAAGTTATTCTGTAAAAACTCCAAATACGCAGCGCTGTCTAGTCGGTAGGATAGTATAAAGGATCAATTATTAATTCTTCAAAAATTCCTGTCTAATCATTTATGCTGAATTTATGTTGAAAGTGATCTTCTTGAATTACATTAGGATTCTTACCTACCCAATTGTGGAAATTATGGGAATTAAAGGTGCCATCTCTAGTAAAACAGGCTTCGTCCGTGAAAAGAATTCGAGCAACAATCTGAGGATTTTCAATGAAATTGTTCATCAACCATTAACAATATTCTTGTCTAAGTAGTAGATGAATCGGTAAATGTTTTTGAACTTTTTGAATGTGGTACGGTTTTAACAATTGTTCGGTGAACAGCATTTTTAGAAATATTCAATTGAGAAGCGACACGTCTAGCTCTTGTAGTAGGATTGCCGTCAACATGCGCTCTTCAGGAATTTGGATTCCTTTGCAAAAAACTGCCTGTTTCAGAAAGACGACGGTTAATGCAAGCAAAGGTGCGGTTGGAAACCTTTCTAAATATCTTCTTGCTGCAACTCGAGAATTACCCCCACATTCGCCAAATGTAAAATGCATATCAGTTACTTCTGAATAGGAGTAACGTTCCATCATAAATAACAATAAAATAATAAACACGTTTTACACGCAGTCCACTACTAAAGTAATTATCCAATCAACAAGGATCACTTGTTGCAGTATACAAATTATCTTTCAAAATTATTTTCTCAAGAACCGTCGATTTTAGAAGAAAGATTTAAAAAAGGAAATTCCTATATTTTAAAATTTATTACCAAAATGATCAGAAATATTTTAATTTATTTTGCGAAAATAATTTTCTTCAAGTGTTCGATGTTCACTTGTATAAGATAGGTCGACTGTATAAAAATCAATAAAAAGTTTTCATAATTTACGGATACAAAGTAATTTTTCTGCATTTTAAATTTAACTTTGCGGCGTATAATTTTTTAGGGGTGCATTTTGGGATAAAATTTGTAGAGGGAAAAATGTCCCTATTTGGTCCTGGGAACTTCCTGTAGAATTTTGTCGGTGATTTTCCGGGACACCCTATTTATATAAACAGGGTGTTTCGGGAAGAATATACGTAACTTCGGGAAATGGTAGATCTAATCATTTTAACACACAACTTTGACATATGCGTAATTCCAAAAGTGCTTCGATTTTGAGATACTGGGTGCCAGTATTTTTGAAATATTTCCAAAACGAAGAAAGGTACTTTACATTGGTTTTTGCTTATTAATACGTGTTGTGATATACAGTGGCGTAGAATGCAAGGGGTAGTGCAAGTAAATTGTTTTTTTTTTATAAAAATACGAAACCTTGATGTTTTTCAGATAAAAAGGTACACTTTGTCTAAATCTATAACTGGAACAGCTTCTAAGATATTTGCATTTTTAGGTGTTTATTACCAACTGCTTGCGCAGGTTATTAACTTTGACACCCTGTATCTCAAAAACGAAGCATTATTGGACTTACGTTTATATGACAGAGTTGAGTTAAAATGACTAGATCGATCATTTTCTGAAGTCACGTGTATTCCTCCCGAAACACTGATTTTCACATTTTGGTGTTTCCCAAATACTATAGAAAAATAATAACCTGCCCAAGCAGTTGGTAATAAATACCTAAGAATGCAAATATCCTAGAAACAGTTAAATTTATCGACTTAGACAACGTATTCTTTTTATCTGAAAAACATCAAGGTTTCGTATTTTAATAAAAAATTTAATTTGCTCCATTGGCGTAGAAATTGGGGATTAAAAGGTTGCACTGGCCGTTGCGTTCTACACCACCGTACATAGTAACAACGTATTAATAAGCTAAAACTAATGTACTTAATATCACATTTTAATACACCAAGAATAAGAAAAATACTTTTTTATTTTAAAGATATTTCAAAAATCAACTTTTTTTGTAACTTTTACCCTTGTATCTCGGATACAAGGGTGTTAAAAGGATTAGATCTATCATTTCCTGAAGTTAGGTGTATTTTTCCCGAAACACCTTGTATATATATATATATATATATATATATATATATATATATATATATATATATATATATATATAATATTAATAATCGTAATATCCTGGACACGCACACGAACATGCACACACACGCGCATATACTACTCAAATTAACATTATTATCAAAACACGTCTACGTGTGTGCGTGTGCGTGCGCTTGTGCTTGTACGTGTGCGAGTGCGTGTACGTGTGGGTACGAGTGTGAGTGTGAACGTGAGTGTACGTGTGAGAGTGTTCGTTTACGTGTGTACGTTGAGGATACCACTAATATTACTCAAATTCAGAGTGTTGTGAAAACACGTCTACACTTACATAACTTTTCTTCATAAGGTTTCTTAGTAGGATGTCCAATGGGCGTTAAAGATTAATTAAACAAGATTTAACATGCTTAAACTGTATCATCGATATTTTTATGGAAGCGGGCTGCTTTGTTTTTTTCTTTCAAATAGACATATAGCTGTTTACTTACTTCAATCTGATGTGAAGGTGTAAAGGCCCATCTCACCTAGATTATTTGTTGTTTTTACAATGTCGCCTATTTTCATTATGAAGGTATTTCAAAAGAGGTTGCATAATTATCCAAAAAATACGCATTATTTTATCCTTTTAATTTCTAATATGTAGGTTACAAGGTCATATGTTATGCCACTTCAGATATTTTGCGATAGAGGTTCCTTCTAATTTTAGAAATAAATATGAGCTTATCACTTGCCTTAAAAAGTATAGATAAAGGTCGTTCATTGAGTATGTGAATTTTAGTTATTAAGGAAAGTGTTAATCTAAAGTTGTGAGTCTTGAGTAGACTTTATGATTAATAATCTAAACGTTTTATTCAAATTCTTAAAATCATGGTGGTTATTACTAGCAACGCCTATTTGTTAACAATCCTCTTTATATCGATAATACTTATATTGCTGTTAAAATACTGGTTTACGTATTGGACAAAAATGGGGGTGGAAACAGTATCTCCAGTTCTGTTTTTTGGCAATACACTTAACATTGTTCTTCGAAAAGAATCAATTGGAATAAATTTGAAACATTTTTACACTGAACTTAAGAGAAAGGGTAAAAGGTTTGGTGGTTATTATTTCCTTTTAAGACCAATCTTTGTACCAGTAGATTTGGAATTGATTCAAAAAATATTAATCAACGACTTCAACCATTTTACTGATCACATTGGTTATGTTAACCATGAAAGAGATCCCTTAAGTACCAATTTATTTTTTTCGCAAGGTGACAGATGGAAACAATTAAGGATAACATTAACACCTGCGTTTACACCTGGCAAAATAAAAATGATGTTTAGTACTCTTTTGACTTCCGGGTTAGATTTGGTGACGTTTCTTGAAGGATTGATTAAGAATGGAAACGAGATACACATTAAGGATGTTATCGAAAAATATACATCTGACGTGGTTGTATCTTGTTGTTTTGGAATTGACGATTCTACTTTAAAAAATTCAAAATCTGAATTTCAAAGCCATCAAACGTATTGTGCAACTTCACTTATAGAATCACTGAAAACACTCGTATTGGCGCTATGCCCTGAAGCTTTCCGAATATTTAAAATCAAAATGTTTGATAAGAAGATGACTGATTTTTTTATAAATATGGTTCAAAATATTGTTAAGTATCGGGAGGAAAATAATGTTGTACGTAAAGACTTTATGCATCTTTTGATACAAATTAAAAACAATGTGAATCTAGACGATAACGAATTTGGTAATTTAAAAAATGAAAAGGATAATACAAAGAAAGTGACGTTGACCCTTAATGAAATGGCAGCACAATGTTTTATCTTTTATATGGCTGGCTACGAAACATCAGCTACAACAATATGTTTTAGTTTGTTTGAATTGGCTGTAAACCCTGAAATTCAAGATAAATTAAGAGCTGAGATTGATTCGGTGCTAGAAAAAAATAATGATGATGTAACGTACGATGGAATTATGAAAATGGATTATTTAGATAAATGCGTTGCTGGTTGGTAAAAAAAAAATTATGTGTGGTGTTTATCTGAACAATTACGTAAACATTTTTCAGAAACTTTAAGGAAATACCCTCCACTACAGGTGCATACTCGGTTGTGTACTAAAACCTATGCAATACCTAATTCAAGTGTTGTTATAAAAAAGGGGATGTCTGTTTTAATACCACTTCATGCAATACATCATGATCCTGAATATTATCCTAATCCAGATAATTATGACCCCGAAAGATTTTCTGATGAAGATATTAAAAATCGTAATCCTTATGTATATTCTCCATTTGGAATTGGACCAAGAAAGTGCGTTGGTACGTATTATCAATTATTTTAATGTGAATTTTAATCGTCGTGAATTTGAAGGTTACACATTTGGTATTTTACAAGTCAAGTTGGCACTGACAGTTCTTTTGAGGCGTTTCAAGTTTTCCCTTCATCCAGATACAAAACCTCAGATCCAATTCAATGCGACTACATTTATAGCAAATGCCACGCCACCTATTAAGCTTATTGTTGAAAAATTGTTACATTAAAGTTTAATGAAAATTGTATATTCTACATTTGAAAAGATAATCATTAAATTGTACATGTCAATGATAATTACGAAACTACAAGTGTTATGTAATATAATATATAATAAGTATACTTGGTTGAACAATAAATTAGTTATATCGCTTTGAAAAAAATTATTAGTGTAAATTTAGCAACAAAATCTAATGTATGATAAAATGTACGGAAAATATGGAATCAATCATAACTCTAATAAGAACGAAACACCATATAAGTATGCCTAACCTACTTATACCTATGTGAGTGTAGTTTCAAGACGTTTGGCAATTTTGCTAAGATCTACAGTCGTTCGTGCATACGTACGTAGTTGCGCGCGTGAGTGCGTGTGTTGTTAACGTGTGCGTGCGTGCCTGGGTGCATGTATTTTAGTATCCAGAATAACTCTAATACGATACGTCACGCGTATTTCCTGTTTAAGCTTGATTTCAATTCTCTTGAAGCTGATTAGATTTGGCTTTCATCAAATATTTCTGTAATACCTGCATATTTGAGACATATGAAAATACCAGCGTATTGATTTTAAATTATGAATTAATAATGTGGTACACAATTTTTGAATGCAATGCGTAATTTTGTCGGTAACAAATTCGTAAGGTGGAATTTAAGTGTTGGTTGCAATTTTTTTTTAAATTTGGGCTACTTGAGCTACCTATAAGTAATCTTTATCAACAACTCTGCTTAACATAATATCTGCCTTACGAAAATACTGACCACTTTTTGAAAAAAGAACGTACAGAATTGGTTGACTAATAATGGAATTATTTATGGAGAGAGTTGGTTTAGATTTACAGAGTTAAATAAATTTTATTTACAGAAAAAAAGCATCAAGAACCTATTTACTTGACACGTGTGCAAAGTAATACAGCCATAAGATTTTGCGAGATGGTCGAAGCGTTGTGACTCCAGACATGTTATAAAAATGCACTTGGTTCCATAGTAATCAACATTTAATCGATTGAGATTTTGGCTAACCTTTATATTTTATTAAACCATTTATAAAAGGCAATATACTCTTGTCCACCATATATTGGATTAGGGCAGATCATGATATTTTTAAGTAACGCGCAAATGATCAAATTTCATATTGAATTAATAATAATTTGTTGAGAAAATGCTAAAAGCCATCGCAGAGTACACAGTTGCCAATTTTAAGGTGCTACTTTAGAAATATTGCAAAATAGCAAAGTAATAGTGAATGACATATTTCAAGTACGTAAGAACTTAAATCACCTTTCGTGCGCACATGAAGTGCGTATTTGGTTTTAGCGAACTGTCCAAGCTATTATAACGGCAAAACCTCAAAATTTAAAGTCGACATATTGGGAATTATGGTATTTCAGCTATCGGGAAGATGTACAACGACTAATTTGGCAATTTAATTCGAAAATGAATTGAAATTGTATCATTACGTTAAAACAGATTCCGATTTTCATGAGGGTCGAACGATATTATATAGAATTAGTTTTGAAATCAATGGGTTACAAACACAAACGTGTCAATAGGCAGTATTTTTTTATCAAATGAATCATATCGTTGTAGCCAAAATCAAGATTTTGGGAAAATTTCTGTTTGCAAAGTTCGCACCAAGATGTCAGTTGTGTGCATTCAGACGAAACGTGGATCGTTGGATGACCGATTCTGGCATAAAAAGTAGTCCAAAATTAAAAGTGAATGAAATAGGTATACAATTTTACATTCGGGTGTAATTTAGGGGTTTGGGGAACGAAAGCCGGGATGATCATAGACACGGGTTTCAAAATTGGATGATTAAACAGCTGATTCCTACGAAGTCCAAACTACTCGAAAATTGTGTGGTGGTTATCGATAACGCACAGTATCAGTACAGTTAGACAAGCCACTCTCATTATCTAATAAGAAAGATTAAATACAAGGATGTTTGGTTACGCATGGGATAGACATTCAGAACAAAATTACAAGAAAAGCAACTGTGGAACAAAATTCAACCTTTTAGGTCAAGAGGGAAGAATTATGTAGTTGATAATGTTTTTATTAAGCGTCGGTATGAAATTTTACGATTGCCGTCTTTCCACTGTCTATATAACCCTGTTGAAATGGCATGAGGTTTTTGTAAAAATTATTACAATAATCAAATAGGTTCTGAACCTACATCGAAAGGTAGGGTTCAGAAATTATGGCTTGAGGATATATCGAAATGTTCTCCTACATTTTTGTTAGCGCACGGAAAAGATAATTTTCAGTGATTTGAAGAAATTTTTCAATTGAAAATATCCCACCTCACATTATAACACTAGAATAATCTGATTCTGGTGATATAACGCATTTGGAATAAGACCTTACTATTTGGCATCAAAATTTTAATAGAAATGCATTTAAATATTTGGTTTTCGTCAGCTCTTGTCCGTAGATACGAAAACAACAATCTTGTGGTCAATTCCATTTAGCTACGACTTAAATGGATACATTTCTGGTTAATTACTTTCATGTGCACGTAACAGTCAAGAGAAGAACGACGCAGCAAATTTCAGCAATCACATTGGATTTCTCATGAAAAAGCGCTGTGAATTTCCTGCGTAGTTTAAATTAAATGGATACGGATTGATGTTCTGGTTACCTGTTGGCTTTGCGACCGAAGAACTAAATTTGCATATAAACATGTCTCTACATCATTTTTAATAGCCAAGAAAAGAAAGAGAACGATGCAGTAGGTAAATTTTATCACGATAGCGTGTTCACATTGGATTACTTATGAAATTGCTCTATGGATTTCTTGCATATTTCTCCCTATTTTTTATTTTGGAAGAGTGAAAAAGGAAAAGGCATTCTTATAAGCTTTAAGTAACAAAACATCGCATCGTTTAAAGTCTGAAGACTAAGATTTACTTTTTTTTAATAGGTTACTCGAGATTCAACGATTTTCGTGCAAAGTCTAAATTGCGTGAAAAGCTATGTTGATATCATAATAATAAAAGAAATAAATAGTCAAAGCATCTGTACAAGTTTTATAAAGTCACAAACAAATGCATTTACAGAAGATACACGCGACGTCTGGGTGTATGCGCTCAGAAGGGTTGGACATTGAAGAAGCAAGAAAATATCACCTGGACACCTCTGAAAATATAAATGATTAAAGAGCCCGCCTGACTTACTTTCTACGTACTGGAGAAGGTACACTAGCATCTCCAGTCGGCGTCCCATTTATTTCAGAAACTTTATTCTCCATACCGTCCAGTTTACCACCAGAGATGTCATAGATTTACGTACGAACACGTATGTAAACATGATTGTGTAGATGATCCATTATCGTTCTTGGAAAGGATTCAAGAATTACAAACATGCTATCAGATACTGTCACAGGAACTTCTGTTAGCACTTCCAGAGTTATTCAAGGATAATACACTCTTGTGGTACAGGAACAACAGGGATCTCTGGCAGAGTTGGGACAAGTTACTGTGTGCGTTCCACTTGTAATTTCTACCACCGATACCAAAATAGTCTATAAGAAAAGATTAGAAATCGTTGCAACGTCCTAGAAAGAAGGCACTCGACTACGTCACTGCCATCCCAACACTGATGCGATGACATGCAAAGATGTTCAACCAATCCCAGTTGGAGGGCGTTTACGGCAACCTGCATATTGAGTATAAATTCTTCATTAGGTAAAACCACTTTTCTACATTACCTGAACTCCTGTTCATTGCAAATCAATACGAAATACTACTCCAACATACCCAAAGTCCATCCTGTACGCGCAGTACAAGTCGTGTACATTTCAGTGGATTAACTACGAATTCGGAAACCCCCACTTCCAACATCACACCTGTAAGAAAACAAGGAATCCAGTACGCCAAAAACTTATCAAAGAGAAAAGGTATGTTGAACGGGCGAAGAGGAACGCCAACCAAAGGACCTTTACCTCAAAACGCTTTGCTCCAGATATGACAACCAAGGAATTCGTTCTTAGAACTGTCCGTATCTAGAACGCAAAAACAACCGGTACTGTGAAATAGAAGTCCAGAAACCCTTAATAGAACAGAACTACCCCAGGGCAAAAGAATTTTACCAGAAGCCACAGTTCAAACCACTTCAACCCATGTCCACAGCGGATCGATTATTCACAGGAGCTTCAAAGATGTATTTTGGTCCCAAATTAAAGAATCTCCTCATCAACAACAAAATCTACCGCGAATCACTTGTCAATGATACTGTGAGACCAAACGATGGTTCCATTACAGAATCATCAGGAAGATATCGATTCCCTGCAAAGACAGGAACTAAAGATTATAAAGTTTTAGCGCATTACTTACAAAGCTTATCCACGGATGTTGTACTAGGGCTAGACTTCCTGCAAGCAAACCAGACGGTTGTCAAACCAGGTCGCAAACCAACAGATGTCCAGGGTGAAACCATCCAATTACAAGCGTACTCCAAACCTCTCGCTGTCAAACACGATAACCACAATAAACTTAATCCGACACATGTTTCTTAAAACTCTATTCAACCATTATAAATTTATTTCCTTTTAAGGAAACTGCGATAACAACCTTAAATAAAAATCATGGTAATCTAACATTAATTTAAAATCCTTCATATGATATCGAAATATACGAATGAAAAGAGAAATTCAACGTCAATTTCATCCATTTCATCTCCTTGTTCACTTCTTCCCTTTTGTGATCTACGTATATGAAAATTTACCATTTTTGCTTCCAAAAATTCGATATTGCTGCAGTTCGAACTTAATTCGTTTGTAACTAATAGTTAATTATGCATTTGTAATAAGCAATTAAAGGTTTAACATTAAATAAGACAAACTATAATTTATACAATTATTTTTTGTAAAATTACATTTTGGAAATTTGAGTTGGAACATTTCTAATTTCAAAATTACCATAAAGGTAATCCTTCCGGTTAACCTCAAAAAGACCTGGTTAACATTTTCGCTGTAGAATGGTCCTTTTATTGTTAGAGTTAAAGGAGAGAAGTTGGTAAAATCTATAGAGTGGTTCTTAATTGATTATATATTAATCCATTGTTTATGGAATTTACACTCTTTAGCTGTTTAGATTGCTATTAAGTTTAAAGGTAATTTGTTGTATAGCATTCTTCCCTTAATTGAGTTAAAAGCATTTCTCTTATTTCGAAGCCATAACATCTGTGTAAGTTATTCTTTTATTTTCTTCACTCGTCGTATCTAAAATCAATTACATTGCTTTATCTTTTAAAAAGAAGACCTAAATTAACAACTTTCCTTATCATAGCTTCACGATTCACCCTTCACCGTCATTTCAACATTAGTTTGGATAATTTCCCTGTATAACGTAATTGTAATTGGCGTAACTGTTAGTTACCCTTCGTTCATACATTCTGAAGACCTAAACATCGTAGTACCTTTCGTTTAAGAACGGCTGGAATTGCTCAATCTTCTACACTCTGCGTGTTGTTACTCTTTGGGTGACTCAAATTGAGAAACTGTCAACTGAAAGTTTGAGATCTTTTTTTATTTGTACTAACGTGGTAAGTTGTGAGACGAAGGTAGCAGAATCCACGTTTAACCACTAATTCTTTGACGATTCACACATGTATGCTCGACTTGCAGTTGGTTTATCTGTTATCAAAAACATCAATTATCAATATAAATAGTAGCACGTAGTCTTTCTTACCTATAAATATTGTTAATATTATAAGTACAAAAGTAAATATGTTCTACATACATAAAGATAACATTTACATCGAGTGGGGCTTATATTTCGATAGCTCAGTTGGTTAGAGCGCTACTCTAGAAAAGTAGTTGTCGTAGGGTCAAATCCTACTCGATGTAAACTTTTTATTTATGTATTAAAATTAATAACAATTTTTAATTGTTAATATTCGTTAACAATTAGTTATAAGTTGGGTTATACCTACTGTTGTTGGTATGGTGAAATTTATGCAAGAATACTAATAAATAAGTACACCGCTGAAAAATGGGTAAAGTCGTCAATAAAGGTAAGGAAATACATTTTATTATTATAGTTAGTTGGTATTATAGGTCCACAGACATCTGTGTGTACCAACTGTAGAGGCCTTCTCGTTACCTTTTCTGGGACCTCTCCATAAGGCAATCTGGTAATCTTAGTTTGAGCACACACTCGACAGACTTCATCATTAGGTTTATCTTTGGTAAGATTCATTCTGTCTACTAGACTAGACAATATTAAACAATTTTTATTACTTAAATGCCCTAATCTGCAGTGCGAAAGCCGAGCAGTATCTGTGGATTGACCAGAATTTACAAACTTTACATTTAAATTAAAATCTGTTTTATAATGACTTCCAAATCTACCTCCTTTTGCTAATATAATACTATTTTTCAAAATAAACACATTATCCCCTTCAAATTTAACTTTAAAGTTCAATGATTCTATTTTAGATATTGACAAAAGAGTATGCCTCAATGTGAGTTTCAAGGCATTAACAGTTTCAAGTGCAGTCACTATTGGATCATATGATATTGGAAAAGTGAGCAGCAAGTGGCACACAACATCTAAATTATCGACATTTGTACCAACACTTTTAAGTTCTCGAATAACCTCTTCAAGCTGAATAATATGTTTCTCTAAATTGTCCTTTAGGTCCCATTTCATAGTTAAAAGTTTATTACGCAAATAAAGTTGGTTTGCTACACCTTTTCTTTGAAACACTGCTTTTAAAACTTCCCACATTTTATAACTGGTAGGCTTGTCTTTAACATATTCAGATGACTAGTTGATACATATTGCACAATTAAACTTTTACATTTCTTGTCTAGCTTAAGGAACTCCTCTGCGGTATCCTCTTTTTCAATGCACGTTTTAACATTGTGAGTGTCCAATAATAATTCCATCCGAAACTTCCAGTGATCAAAGTTCTTCCCGTTAAATTGATTTATTCCATATTTTACAACTGAATCGGAAACAGCCATATTGACCTTAAAAAAACTCACGTATATCCTTATAACTGGACAACTGTATTGTTCCCTATTTCGGCAAACAACTGGTTAACTTGTGAACTGGGCCCATAACCCGTTGTTGGGATGGTGAAATTTAAGCAAGAGAACTAATAAACAGTTTTATTTTTACTAATCAAATTTTATAATTAGTATATTATATACCGAGGCGGAAAGTGTTCCATTCCTATCGAGAGTAGTATAGCTCACCGTGAGGCGAAGCCTCGAGGTGAACTGGTTCTCGAGACAGGGGAATGGTACTTTTGTCGAGGTTTGCATACGATTTTATTCACAATTACAGAACAAGCAACATTATACAGTTCAAATCAAAAAATTTTGGAACACATCCATCACGGCTTCTCGTTTAATATTAAAGGTCGTGACAATGCGACTTTTAATGAGAAACCATAAATGTTATACTTACTATTTTTCTATTGATTTTGTCGTTACTTGTTATCAATAATTCACTTATTAAATAAATATGCTTATTAAAGAAAACGTGTTGTTTGTTTCCACCTATTGCTTGCGTTCACTCACCATATACGCACGTGAGAAGAAATGGTTGTATACTCTTGACCCTTTGTTAAAATTGGCAAGTTGTCAATTTAATATTAATAGTTAAAATCGAAAGTAGCTCCCGCACAGGTTGGAAAGTGGTCTATTACTGACCGCTTCATCTCATGATTGTCTCCTTTTTTTGGTATTACTGACCGCTTAAAGTAAGCACGTAACATCATTCACTTTTCAATCTTTAAAGGGTTAGAAAAGCGGTATGTTACAAACTAATTGTGAATAAAATTTTTGCTACTCATATTAAATAATATGTGCAATACTCGTGCATTTTTAATTGACAAAGTTATCAATTATTCAAACAATGGAATTTTTTTTCATTGCTCAACTGTTGTCAGCGAATCGTATGCCAAGTTTTTCATTATTCTTTAGGTCTCAAGTTAGGGTTGCTTTGGAAACAAATCTTCGTCTTTATGGGCCCATTGCTCTATGCTGAAAAGCACCATTAGCATTCACAATAATGTAAACATCGAAACCTATGCAAGATTGCGCGCCTTTTTAAAACGAAAATCTGAAAATTATCAACCCAAAATATCAAAAACCTTCACTCCTGAGCAAATCAACACCTTTTTAGGTCAAGCTCTGAATAACATATATCGGGCAACGAAGGTAAGGAGATATAGGTGATTTTTACTGTTGTTTTAATTGTGATTTTTAAGGTTGTCTTAATTATGGGGATCATGGGCGTGTGCCGAACCAACGGAACTCCATGCGATGAAAATTCAAGATCTTGAAGATTTGAACAGCACATTCCTTGTAACAGTTCCTGTCGCAAAGACGAAACATCCCAGGAAATTCACAGTAACGGACGATTTTTAGAAGATTGTTAAGAAGTATACAATCGTCGCATAAGGATATATTGACACTTCAATAAAAAATAAAATGGATGCTGCGAATAACATTTTTAGTGCTATTCAAGAAAGTAGCAGCAGCAACAACACCTTAAATAAAAAATCTAACACTTTTACTGCTGCCAACAAAAATTTGAGCATAGACATGTATTCACCTCCCTTTTCAATTATAAATTATGGTAGGTAAAGTTAATGTTTTCGTTAATAAGAACGATCAGTGAACTACTTTATCTTTATTTTGTTAATTTTGTTTGATGACATAATAAAACTTTTAAAAACATGTTCATATAGTATTGTAATTATTTAATACAACTAGAAAAAGTATAGTATCTAACTCGTGAGAAAGACATTATTCACTCACGTAAATTACACCACTCGTCTTCGACTCGTGGTGCAAATTTGACCATCGTGAATAGTTACCAACTTTCTCATTCATTGAATAAAATACTATTATGACATGTAATTCAAAAAAATAAAAGCTATCAATCAACTAACGTTGCCAAGCAATTGCATTGTTTGGGTACTCAACATCGACCTTCATTTTTTATGTGATATAAAACTTGTTGTAAAGGGTTATTCGTGATTCCTTATAACAATTATTGGAGTTTTTATTAATATATTTTAATATAAATTTTGTTGAAAGTCAAATTACTTACCCTAACTGACTCTATTCACTGTGACGAAATTATATTGTTGTGTATAAACAATATACGTTTTTAAATTAGCTTATGTTTATTTCAACTCGTTGTGGGAATTAGATTCCTGGTTTGGTCCTTTCTAGGGTAAGATAATATTGTGGCTCCAACGGGCCTGGCGCCTACAAAAATAAATACTGTTGAACCTTATCGTCTCTTACATCTTGTCAGAGTATTACCCACGTCCGGACTGAGTTGGCTGGACGATTTTATGCTATAGTCCCACAGCGGAGCTGAATTATTGTTGAGTTGTTTTGTTTGGTGATGTTATTCATTACTTGTGATGGCGCCTACAAAAATGAATACTGTTGAGCCTTACACCTTGTCAGAGTATTACCCACGTCCGGATTGAGTTGGCTGAACGATTTTATGCTACCGTCCCACAGCGGAGCTGAATTATTGTTGAGTTGTTTTGTTTGGTGATATTCATTAGTTGTGGTGGCACATTCTAACAACCACGATTAGGATACCATTAAATGTCCTCGGAACTAGGATAACTTGTGAGTTTTGACGACAAAGCGAAGTACGAAAACTTTTTTTTACTTTAAATAAAATCCCATATTTCTTGCATTATAAGACGAATCTGAATACTATGAGTTACGTCGTATTACTTTGACGACTGATTCTGGAGTGAGTGTGTGTATGTAAGCTAAAGGAGAGGCAAATAATCAAGTTTTTAAATGTCAATCCTTTACCATCTTTACCAAATTTGCACTGGCATTATAATGTGATCAAGTTTTCTTAAACATGCTTTCTCATTGTTAATCTTCTTTCGTTGGAAGGTGTTGTATTTTGCCGTTTTCAAGATGGCTTAATAATACTTAATTGACCAATCTTTAGTAAAATAAATTTTAACTTTTATAGTTGATTTTCCAATGTGCTTAACTAATATAGTAAGCTTTTTCATTGCATTCCACAACTTATCAACTTGTTTTGAAACTAAATTTTTACCTTCCCTCCTATATTATACATACGTAAGTATAGAAGAGTTATGCAATCGACTTTTTTTTTCACTATCGCTAAATCAATTTATTAGCACATTTTACAACTTTTGGCCAAGTTTTGCCAAGGTCGGCTATATGTGTTTGTGTTACTTAACATTTTGTTTTAAGCTTGTTTTTATTTGGCTTGGAGCTGATTAGACTTTGGGAGAAATCGTGCGGCGGAGAGAGGGGTTCGTTAGGGCCAATTTTTGGTTAACAAATATTTTTAAAAGAGCTACATATTTTTAAAGAAAGTTTAATTTTGCATAACTTTTCTTTATAATATTTCTTAATATAACGTAAGGTAAGCCTAAAAATTAATTAAATATCAATGAAAATGGTTAAGCCGTATTATTGATATCTTATAGAAGCGGGCGGCTTTGGAATTTTTTTTAACATGTATTTATGTCTATTAATCTTTATCTGACTTGAAGTTTTAAATGTCACTCTAACATAGATTATTGTTTTTGTTACGAACGTATAAAAGAGGTTGCATAGTTACCCTAAAAAAATTATAATTAAAATTATCTCATTTCCGTTAATTATTTACGTTAGCATCTAGATGTATATTAACCTCTGTCTGCCATGAAGTTTTAAATATCTGTTTGACCGTTGAATATCATTCAACGGTTTAACATAGATTATTATTTTTATTTTACAATGTTGTCTATTTACGTAATGAATTTATCATAAAGGAGGTTGCACAATTATCCTAAAAGTATGTTATAAAAATTACTTCGTTTCTTTTAATTTCCATTTTGTAGGTTGGAAGGTCGTGTGATGTTCCACACCAGATATTCATACAGTCGACCTATCTTATACAAGTCCAAATTTTATACAAATGTCAAAAAAATCGCATCACTACAACTACCCGTTCAGCAGTGGCGTCGACTTTAAACCCTTAAAAAAAATTATTGTGTAAAATAAATTCAAATTTTAAAATAAGGATTTTTGTCTCTTAAATTTTTCTTCGAAAATCGACGGTTCTTGAGAAAATTTGAAAAATAAGTTAAAACAAAATTTTAAATATTAAAACAAAACCCTAATTTTATCATAATTGCTCAAAGTAGCCCCAATTAACCTGAATGCAAGAATTCGCTGGACGTATTACAGGTACTCGCGTTGACCGAAATATCCCAGAAATTTGCCTAATTTCCTTGAATACCTCAACAATGCGATTCTAGAGATCGTTTCTAGTCATTATTGGGACTGAATAGACCTTTCTTTAGCATCACCCCAAACAAAGAAATCTAAGGGATAGTGATTCGGTGACCTAGACGGCCAGGCTATAGGAGCATCTTTATCTCGCCCGATCCACCGGTTAGGGAACTGCGCGTGCAAGTATTGCCCTACAGATACTCCAAAATGTGGTGGGGTACCATCTTGCATAAAGATTCAGTCACTCCAATACTAAGTTTCATTTGAAATACTCAAATACGGTAGCCATCTCTAGTAAACGGTTGTGGTAAGAATTCTGACTAACAATTGTAGGATTATTCAATGGAAATTTTCAAACCGGTGCCATCTCTAGTCAAAACAGAGTCGTTCGTAAAAGAATTGAACTTAATGTGTACGGTTTTCAATGAAATTGTTCGATGTTCGAACCATTAGAAATATTCATTGTAAGCAGTAGATGCTCGGTAAAGTTTTAACTTATTTGAATTGAGCTCGTTTTAATAATGTTCCTAATGTGTTCGGTGATACAGAATTTTTAGAAATATGTCAAATTGAGTTAAGGAAGCAAGTGTAGATGCTTGATGTTATTCAAAATTTCCAAATACCTTCTTCGACCGAAAATTACAATACCTTCGCCAAATTTGGTCAGTTACTTTGAAACAAACTCCATTAAATAAAGATAGTTAATGGAACTCGTTTTATAAGGTAGGTAAAATTTGAAATAAACAGGTTGTGTCTATTTTGAAAATATTTCTAAAACCGTTCTTGCGAAACTTAAATAATTACCTCCACTTACAGTCCAAATATAAGATAGTGACGTACCAATAAATTTCATAATACGAGATAAGTGTTCCATCTAAATTAACATAAATATAAAGCTGATAGCCGTTTTAGGTGCATTAAGTAGGTAAGAATTTTAGAAGATAATGCCTAATTTGTTGGGTTCTGGACGTCTTATTTTTCAAAATTATTGTTCTTAAGAACCGTAACTTCAGGAAGAGATAAATTTTAAAAAATTTCTTCAAGTATTACCAAGTTCAATTTTGAGATACGTGTCAGAGTTACAAAACAATATAAAATTTCATAATCTTCCAAACGATAAAGTATTTTCTCATTCTTGTATAGAAATGGAATATAAGTTCTATTGAGTTTTAACTATTAACTTATTAGGGTGCATTTTGGGATAAAATTTCAAAGAGGGTAGTGAATGTCCTAATTTGGTCCTGGGAACTTACTGTAGACTGTTCTATCAATGATTTTCAGAAACCCTGTATCCATACCGGGCTTCTCCGGAAGAATACATTCGTAACTTCAGGAAATGGTAGGCATCTAATCATTTTAAACCTACATATAGGAACGTAATTCCAATTGGTGCTTCGATTTTGAGATACTGGGTTGGTCAGGACGGTTGACAAAAAATTGATTTTGAAATACGATTCCCAAACGAAAAAGGTATTTTCTCATTCTTGGTATAGAATTCGGAGATATAAAGTTTCATTTGGTTTTCCAACTTACTTAATACAGGTTAATTATCCAATCTACAGTGGCGTAGATTTATTCAATGGTAGTGCAACGCCAATGGAGGAAATTGTTTTTTTTTATAAAAATACGAAACCTTGAGAGTAGTATAGGGCCACCTACCGCCGTCATTTTGTACTTTGTGATGTGATAGGCCACGTTCACTTTAAACCCTGACACTCACGTAGGGAACGTACTTTTGAACTTGAGACTGACCTCGGTTTCGTTGGGTTGGCCATGGAGCCGGTCTTGGATCAAAAAAATTAATTGGTAAAACGGAATTAATATCAATGGAAGGATTAGTTATCATATTATAGAATTCTCCAGGCTCTCTGACTACATTAGTTTTATTTTGGTTCTCACGCTGCCCAAGCTTACCCCAAAACAAGGTGATAACAGCTTTCCCTAACTGCCGTAAACCGGCATATGTATTTTTACTTTCTTGCTAAACAAGAAAGTATTTCAGTCGAAAAAAATAAGTTGCGTTATTTTAATGTTTTTACAACTCTCTGAACCCGGAATCATCGATTTTAGAAAATTTTTCAAAATGTCTGTGTGTGTGTGTGTGTGTGTGTGTGTGTGTGTGTGTGTGTGTGTTTGTGATCACTCGCCAGCCGAAACCATACGAACGAGTTTGATGAAATTTGGGATGGAGACCTACTAGACAATAGAAGATCATTGAAATTCAGGTCATCAATAACTAACATGAAGTGCAATTTTTGCAATTTTGAAACTTTCGAAATTGAATATGGCCGCTATTAGAGCCACATAAACATTTTTTGTAGAACTATATATTTCCGATACCGTTCAAGATATAAAATAATTGGAAATAGATATGCGTAATTAAATAAAGGTTCTTTAAAGAGATATCTTTACGTAATAAATTATTGTATAAATTTTTTTTAAATAATTGTGGGCCTGACCAGGCTAAATTTGGCTTACTGTGCTAAAGCACTCAGGAACACTTAGGAGGATGGATATAGGGATATTGAATTGCCAAGAGGTGCTTATGAACAGCTACCGTAAATTCTTCATATCATAAGTGAAAGAAAAACAGGAACTAGGGGGATCATTTCAGAGTTTAGAAACCGTGTAGAAGAATGTGGATTGCGCCCGTTTGGTACGACAAGTGGAAATTTGTATTGCATACTGATGATGTGAATGAGCGAAGCGAGTGTTTCTCGCAAAGATAGCCCGAGATGGTATCAAAGAATGTAATTCAACAGCACAGTAGCCATTGTAATAACGACAATACAATGAAAGAACTGAAACCATTCTTCTATGCTTAAGGGACTGTATGTGAGAAGTTAAGGGCAGGTTATTTATAAGCCTAATCGCTCTCTTTTTAATACGATCAACGATATCGAGAGCGTATTGGGTAGCACTAACCCAGAGGTGAGAATTATCTTCTAGATGAGGTCGAATTTGCCTACGTTTAAGGGATCAAACTTAAGCAATTATTCGAAATTGATTTATTCAAAATTCTCAAGACGTTATATTTTACTAAGAAAGCGAATTTAGAATAAACTATACGTTGTCCGCGGAGGTAACATAAACCCTTACTAAACACTGGTACACACCTATTCACAAAAAATGTTCTTAAAGTTGAAATTCTATAAAATATCTAGGTACTTAAAAAGGCGTCTTTTTTATAAATAAGTCGAATCTAAACAAAAATTATGAATTTGGGACAGTCGTCGCGATCGTATAATATACCTAAACGTATCTAACGTATTCCCTTAAAAACGCTTATTAATTCTAAAATACACATCATCCATTTTGAATTAATAAAGTAGGTCAATTAACCAATCATAATAAGTCTCTTGTTTGGAAGAATTGAGATACATAAACAAAAAATGGGGTTAACTATGTAAGCAACCCTTAAAATACCTACCCTATTTTAACGGCGAATGATGACAATAGTGTAGCTCCGTAAGTAGTGTAAGTACCTCTCTTCACGATATCGTGCAAGAAACTGAAGATGTACATTTTTTTTTAGTATGCTTATTAGTTAGAATGCTTATTGTTAGTGTTGCTTTTTCTTAATGCTTATTCCTGTGGACTGTTCAGGAGTGAGTCTGCTTCCTATTCAGTCCTGGCTCTTTAGTGTGTTAGTGGGGTTATATTGTTGTGTGTATTGTATACGTGCATACAATGTAGTATGTGGTGTTATGTGGTTGTAAAAAAAAAAGGTAATTATTAATATAATATTACATTATTTTTGTTTGGATTGGGAGTATATATGTGGTGTGTATATGAGGTGCGTGGTGTGTATTGGCTCGATTCCTTGGTCGCTACAGTGGTTGTCTTCGATTTTATCTCAGGGCATATGGGATGTCATCAAGGAGTTCTTCGAATTCTTCGGGGAGGTTTTCGATGTTCTGGGTCAGGATAGTTGGAGGGTGCTTGAATTTATTTTTCGGTTTTCTCCTGTGGGTTTTTAGGTATTGGATGTGGGTAAAGGGCGTATGTGGAATGCGTAGGATTTTTAGGTAGCTTTTTTTTTTATGATTGTGGACCTGAACAGGCTAAATAAGGCCTATCGTGCTAAAGCACTCAGGAACACTCAGGAGGATGGATAGAGGATAATGAATTGCCAATAGATGCCTATGAACAGCTACCTTAAATTTTCTCATATCATAAGTGAGAGGAAAACAGGAACTAGGAGATCATTCCAGAGTTTAGAAGCCGTGTAAAAAAATGTGGATTGCGCCCGTTTGGTACGACAAGTGGAGATTTGTATTGCATACTGATGATGTGATTGAGCGAACCGAGTGTTTCTCGCAAAGATAGCCGGAGACGGTATCAAAGAATGTAATTCACCAGCATAATAGCCGTTGTAATAACGATAATACAAAGAAAGAACTGAAACCATCCTTCTATGCTCAAGGGACTGTATATGAGGAGTTAAAGACGGGTCATTTATAAGCCTAATCGCTCTCTTTTGAATACGATCAACGATATCGAGAGCGTATTGGGGAGCACTAACCCAAAGGTGAGAATTATATTCCAGATGAGGCCGAATTTGGGCCTTATACAGCGAAAGGAGTTGTCGAGAGGTAAAGTACTGCTTAGATCTGAACAAAAGCCTATTTTACGAGCAGCTGTTTTGGTAGCTGACAGAAGATGGTCAACCCATGAGAGATTTGAAGATACAGTCATACCCAACAGAGTAATAGAGTCTGAAAACTTAAGAACTGAGCCATTCATACTTACAACAGGAAATGATCGATCTTTTTTGGCGGACATAAGGCAACACTGAGTTTTGTTAGCATTAAATTTAACTAGATTATTGCTTCCCCATTCGAGAATACGTTGAATGTCTCTGTTGATTGAATTTGCCATTTCAGCTTTAATTTCTTGATTTGACATAGAAGGTGGATTATCACTATGAGTAGACTGAGATGAACTACAGTGAAGAGTGCTATCGTCCGCAAAGCAATGGATGGGGTTAGTTGTTGAAGAAATAAGGTCGTTTATGTACAGCAGAAAAAGTGTAGGCGCTATAACGGATCCCTGTGGTACGCCCGCGTTAATGCTAACGTCTTTTGAAAAAAGCCATCAACTACGACACGTATTCGTCTTTCATCAAGGAAACTAGAAACCCAGTTGATGAGCGCATCATTTAAACCAAACGAGGTGAGTTTGGCAAGTAAACACTTATGCCAAACTTGGTCAAATGCCTTTGAGATATCTAAAGCGACTACAACTGTTTCACCGGACTGCTCTACTGTATTGTTCCAAACTTGGGTCACATATGAAAGAAGATCGCCTGTTGAACGACTTTGCCGAAACCCATATTGATGGTCACTAAGGAGTTTGTTAGTTTCAAGAAACGTGAGCAGTTGCCGATTGATGGCTTTTTCCATGATTTTAGACAAAATGGAAGTGATGGCAATTGGTCTGTAATTTGAGGATCGGTCTTATCACCTTTTTGGGAATAGGTTGAACATTTGCTAACTTCCATGATGAAGGGAATTCCACGGAAGATATAGAGATCGTATAGAGCTTAGATAGGACTGGTACTAGTTCGGGGGAACATTTCTTTAAGACAATAGCTGGGATACCGTCTGGGCCAGTCGCCTTATTGAGATCAAGCCTACTGATGATCGATTCCAAGAGCTTGTACCGAAAATGAATTGGTTTCATAACGTATGGAGAAGAGTTGACTAGGGGCACATCTTTTCCAGAATCATTGAGACACGAGTTTGATGCAAACAAATCCACAAAAACGTTGGCTTTGTCTACAGAATCAGCAACTACCGATCCGTCAATAGATGTCAGAAATGAAGATGTTCGAAAGTTTTTACTAATGGCTTTTGCTAAAGACCAAAATTTACGACTTCCTAAAGGAGATGTAGCTAGTTCATTGCATTTTCGTTGTTCGAACAACTTTTTAGTTTTAGTGATGACACTTTTGCAGATATTTCTAGTACCAACGTACTCTACATGACTGTCAACCGATTTATTAGATTTCCATTTAATGTAACATACCCTGCAGAGACTTAAATACAAATACAAATTCAAATTTTCCGCCATTGGTGTCACGACAAGGGACAAAGCCCCGAGAGCAAGTTGCGCAGCCCTACACCTGTCTTACAAGTTAGCATTAGGCTTCTTATTATTATAATACAAATTCAAGTTTTCCGGCAAGGGTACCACGACAATACACGAAGGCCTATGAACAAGTTGCGACCTCGACAGGGGGCAAACACCCGAGAACAAGTTGCGACACCCTACACCTGTCTCACGTGGGTTTTAAAATAAAATTATGTTGTGTGCATTGAGAGAAATATCCCGCTCTCCGCGTCCTAAATGAAATATGTTTTGAGTTAAGAAAAACACACTTAGGTTTCTATGATGACAGCCCTTTGTAAAAATATCAACCACTGAACCGTTTCGCGTATTAGATCATCAATTATTATTAAGACCGGTTTTTCGCCGTCAAACTGCTCCATATCAGGTAAACCCTTTTGAAATTCCACAGAGATATCTTTGAACAACGGCTGCCACTCGCTGTAAAACCAGATAATTTTTGAAAAGCTGTATCGCAGGGAGTTTCGATATTTTTTAGAAAATCTACAATGAAATACGATATCCCGCAACCATAAGGCCCCGCTACTATTGCCGAAAAGGGGTGCTTAAACTGACCCTCCATCTCGGATCGCTAAACGATACTTTTTAATTAAGCGTTACTTAATACCTACTGTTTTTTCTTTCTTTTAATCGTTTTATAAAAATTCATGATTTTTATCATTTATTATTAAACAAAGTATGCTACTTAATATTGGTATTATATAATTACACCAACTGTAATTAACTCTATGCTATATTTTAATAAGGATTTTATAATAAATTCGTTTTCTGTAAAACAATTTTGTGTGTATGTACAGCATATAATGTTTTATTTACATTCCAAAAATTACTTTTACTTGATAACCAGTTTTATATCAATTAATCATAAGTCAAAACATAGAAAGTAGTATTAGTGTGCCTATACGTGCAGCAGAAAACGGTAGTTATAACCTTAATTTATTTATTTAGTTGGATAGATTTAATTACAGCTAGTGCAAACAACATATCTTTTTTAAAAATATTAAGTGTTTGGATACCGAGGACCTGTGTATGTACAACAATTTTAACGAGAGGATGGTGACTAAAGACATTTCAAAGGTAAGCAACCATTTTTAATATTCGTTTAGAAAAATAATATACTGATTTTGTATCATGTAATTAACTTTAAATGATTTTTTGCATTGCGTGTTGAGATTAATTTAAAATAAAAGTAAAATTTAATTATTAGAATACAATCCCAATGTATAAATAAATGTTCGTATAGGTAAAAGATCACAATCTGTAGATAGGAATTAAAAGAAATACAATTATGCAATCTTATTTGATAAAATGAAAATGGGTCCCAATACATATTAATAAACACAGCTTAAATAAAAATCTTTTTCAATCAGAACACGTACAATTGCCTAACCTCCAAGGGTTGTACTGTTCTTAATATTACCAAAAGGACCTTAATTAGGGTTGAAAAAGCCCCCCCCCCCCGAAAGAAGCAGTCACCCTGCCCCAACCCCCAAATACAAGATCAACGCCTGGACCAACCCCAAGTCCAAGACCAACCCCAAGCCCTCAAGACCAAACCCTAAATACATCCCTTACGTGAGCAAGTACAAACAAGGCATGGCTGTCAAAAAGTCTTTTAGTACAACAAAAAGGGTTGAAAATTCCATCAAGGGCTGAAAAAGACCTCCGAAAAGAAACCATAAAATAAGGACGACAAAAAAATTGCTGTCAAAAAGACCATAATTATGGATAAAAATTCCATCAAGGGGTTGAAAAGTGTCTCCGAAAAGAAACCATAAAAATGAGGGTAAAAATACGGTCTCCCACGTGGCCGGCCTTGTGACGTCAAAATCTAAGATGGCGGCGACAAGTGCCCCTATTCTACTTATGCGTAATTCCAAAAGTGCTTCGATTTTAAGATAATGGGTGCCAGAGTTACAAAAAGAGAGTATTTTTCAAATATTTCCAAAACGAAAAAAGGTACTTTACATTGGTTTTTGCTTATTAATACGTGTTATGATGTACAGTGGCGTAGAATGCAAGGGGTAGTGCAACCTTTTAATCCCTAATTTCTACGTCAATGGAGTAAATTGTTTTTTTTATAAGAATACGAAACCTTGATGTTTCTCAGATAAAAAGGTACACTTTGTCTAAATCTATAACTGGAACAGCTTCTAAGATATTTGCATTTTTAGGTGTTTATTACCAACTGCTTGCGCAGGTTATTAACTTTGATACCCTGTATCTCAAAAACGAAGCATTATTGGACTTACGTTTATATGACAGAGTTGAGTTAAAATGACTAGATCGATCATTTTCTGAAGTCACGTGTATTCCTCCCGAAACACTGATTTTCACGTTTTGATGTTTCCCAAATACTATAGAACAGTTGGTAATAAATACTTAAGAATGCAAATATCTTAGAAACAGTTAAAGTTATCGATTTAGACAAAGTGTCCCTTTTATTTAAAAAACATCAAGGTTTCGTATTATAATAAAAAATTTAATTTGCTCCATTGGCGTAGAAATTGGGGATTAAACGGTTGCACTGGCCGTTGCGTTCTACGCCACCGTACACAATAACATCGTATTAATAAGCTAAAACTAATGTACTTTATATCCCAATTTAATACACCAAGAATAAGAAAAATACTTTTTCATTAAAGATATTTCAAAAATCAACTTTTTTGTAACTTTTACACCTTGTATCTCGGAAAATTTTGTGTTAAAAGGAATAGATCTTTCATTTATAGGTGTATTTTTCCCGAAACACCTATATATATATATATATATATATATATATATATATATATATATATATATATATAATATTAATAATCGTAATATCCTGGGCACGCACACGAACATGCACACACACGCACGCACGCACGCACGCACGCACGCACGCACGCACGCACGCACGCACGCACGCACGCACGCACGCACGCACGCACGCACGCACGCACGTACTCACGCACGCACGCGCGCATATACAACTCAAATTAACATTATTATCAAAACACGTCTACACTTAACGGAATTACGTGTGCGTGTGCATGCGTTTGTGCTTGTACGTGTGCGAGTGCGTGTACGTGTGGGTACGAGTGTGAGTGTGAACGTGAGCGTACCTGTGAGAGTGTTGGTATACGTGTGTATCTGTGCATGTCCAGGATACCACTAATATTACTCAAATTCAGAGTAATATGAAAACACGTCTACACTTACATAACTCTTCTTTATAAGGTTTCTTAGTGGGATGTCCAATAAGCGTTAAAGATTAATTAAACAAGGTTTAACATGCTTAAACTGTATCATCGATATTTTTATGGAAGCGGGCTGCTTTGTATTTTTTTTTCAATAGACATATAGCTGTTTACTTACTACAATCTGATGTGAAGGTGTAAAGGCCCATCTCACCTAGATTATTTGTTGTTATTACAATGTCGCCTATATTCATTATGAAGGTATTTCAAAAGAGGTGGTTGCATAATTATCCTAAAAATACGCATTATTTTATCCTTTTAATTTCTAATGTGTAGGTTACAAGGTCATATGTTGTTCCACTTCAGATATTTTGCGATAGAAGTTCCTTCTAATTTTAGAAATAAATATGAGCTTATCACTTGCATTATTGCATTATAAAGGAGAGATAAAGGTCATTCATTGAGTATGTGAATTTTAGTGATTAAGGAAAGTGTTAATCTAAAGTTGTGAGTCTTGAGTAGACTTTATGATTAATAATCTAAACGTTTTATTAAAATTCTTAAAATCATGGTGATTATTACTAGCAGCCCCTATTTGTTAACAATCCTCTTTATATCGATAATACTTGTATTGCTGTTAAAATACTGGTTTACGTATTGGACAAAAATGGGGGTGGAAACAGTATCTCCAGTTCTGTTTTTTGGCAATACACTTAACATTGTTCTTCGAAAAGAATCAATTGGAATAAATTTGAAACATTTTTATACTGTACTTAAGAGAAAGGGTAAACGGTTTGGTGGTTATTATTTCCTTTTAAGACCAATCTTTGTGCCAGTAGATTTGGAATTGATTAAAAAAATATTAATTAACGACTTCAACCATTTTACTGATCACATTGGTTATGTTAATTATGAAAGAGATCCCTTAAGTACCAATTTATTTCATTCGCAAGGTGACAGATGGAAACAATTAAGGATAACATTAACACCTGCGTTCACACCTGGCAAAATAAAAATGATGTTTAGTACTCTTTTGACTTCCGGGTTAGATTTGGTGACGTTACTTGAAGGATTGATTAAGAATGGAAACGAGATACACATTAAGGATGTAATCGAAAAATATACATCTGACGTGGTTGTATCTTGTTGTTTTGGAATTGACGATTCTACTTTAAAAAATTCAAAATCTGAATTTCAAAGATGCCATCAAACGCATTGTGGAACTTCACTTATAGAATCACTGAAAACACTCGTATTGGTACTATTCCCAGAAGCTTTCCGAATATTTAAAATCAAAATGTTTGATAAGAAGATGACCGATTTTTTTATAAATATGGTTCAAAGTATTGTTAAGTATCGAGAGGAAAATAATGTTGTACGTAAAGACTTTATGCATCTTTTGATACAAATTAAAAACAATGTGAATCTAGACGATAACGAATTTGGTAATTTAAAAAATGAAAAGGATAATACAAAGAAAGTGACGTTGACCCTTAATGAAATGGCAGCACAATGTTTTATCTTTTATGCGGCTGGCTACGAATCATCAGCTACAACAATATGTTTTAATTTGTTTGAATTAGCAGTAAACCCGGAAATTCAAGATAAATTAAGAGCTGAGATTAATTCGATGCTAGAAAAAAATAATGATGATGTAACGTACGATGGAATTATCAAAATGGATTATTTAGATAAATGCGTTGCTGGTTGGTAAAAAAAAATTATGTGTGGTGTTTATCTGAACAATTATCTAAACATTTTTCAGAAACTTTAAGGAAATACCCTCCAGTACCGGTGCATACTCGGTTGTGTACTAAAACATATGCAATACCTAATTCAAGCGTTGTTATAAAAAAGGGGATGTCTGTTTTAATACCACTTCATGCAATACATCGTGATCCTGAATATTACCCTAATCCAGATAATTATGACCCCGAAAGATTTTCTGATGAAAATATTAAAAATCGCAATCCTTATGTATATTCTCCATTTGGAATTGGACCAAGAAAGTGCGTTGGTACGTATTATCAATTATTTTAATGTGAATTTTAATCGTCGTGAATTTGAAGGTTACGCATTTGGTATTTTACAAGTCAAGTTGGCACTGACAGTTCTTTTGAGGCGTTTCAAGTTTTCTCTTCATCCAGATACAAAACCTCAGATCCAATTCAATGCGACTACCATTGTAGCAAATGCCACACCACCTATTAAGCTTATTGTTGAAAAATTGTTACATTAAAGTTTAATGAAAACTGTATATTCTACATTTGAAAAGTTAATCATTAAATTGTACATATATAGTAAGTATACTTGGTTGAACAATAAATTGGTTATATCGCTTTGAAAAAATTATTGGTGTAAAACCTATGTGAGTGTAGTTTCAAGACGTTTGGCAATTTTGCTAAGATCGACAGTCGTTCGTGCATACGTACGTAGTTGCGTGCGTGAGTGAGTGTGTTGTTAACATGTACGTGCGTGTCTGGGTAGATGTATTTTAGTATCCACAATAACTCTAGTACGATACGCCATACGTATTTGAAATTTCGTGTTTAAGCTTGATTTCAATTCTTTTGAAGCTGATTAGATTTGGCTTTCATTGAAATATTTCTGTAATACCTGCATATTTGAGACATATGAAAATACCAGCATTGATTTTAAATTATGAATTAATAATGTGGTACACAATTTTTGAATGCAATGCGTAATTTTGTCGGTAACAAATTCGTAAGGTGGAATTTAAGTGTTGAAATTTTTTTTAAAACTTTGGGCTACTTGAGCTACCTATAAGTAATCTTTATCGACAACTCTCGTTAACATAATATCTGCCTTACGAAAATACCAACCACTTTTTGAAAAAAGAACGTACAGAATTGGTTGACTAATAATGGAATTATTTATGGAGAAAGTTGGTTTAGATTTACAGAGTTAAATAAATTTTATTTACAGAAAAAAGCATCAAGCACCTATTTACTTCACACGTGTGCAAAGCAGTACAGCCATAAGATTTTGCGAGATGGTCGAAGCGTTGTGACTCAGACATGTTAACAAAATGCACTTGGTTCCATAGTAATCAACAGTTTACATTTAACCGATTGAGATTTTGGCTAACCTTTATATTTTATTAAACCATTTATAAAAGGCAATATACTCTTGTCCAACTTATATTGGATTAGGGCAGATCATGATATTTTTAAGTAACGCGCAAATGATAAAGTTTCATATTGAATTAAAAATAATTTATTGAGAAGATGGTAACAGCCATCACAGAGTACACAGTTACCAATTTTAAGGTGCTACCTTAGAAATATTGCATGATGGCAAAGTAATAGTGAATTAGTTCGAAAATGAATACTATACTTTAAAGAAATTGTATCATTACGTTAAAACAGATTTAGATTTTCATGAGGATCGAACGATATTATTTAGAATTAGTTTTGAAATCAATGGGTTACAAACACAAATGTGTCAATAGGCAGTATTTTTTTATGAAATGAAACATATCGTCGTAGTCAAAATGAAGATTTTGAAAAGATTTCTATGTTTGCAAAGATCGGACCAAGATGTCGGTTGGTCTGTGTGCCTGTTTGTCTATGTGTCTGTGTGTCCATGTGTCCGTGTGTCCGTGTGTCCGTGTGTCCGCGTGTCCGTGTGTCCGTGTGTCCGTGTGTCCGTGTGTCCGTGTGTCCGCGTGTCCGTGTGACCGTGTGTCCGTGTGTCCGTGTGTACGTGTGGCCGTGAGTCTGTGTGTCTGTGTGTTTGTGTGTCTGTGTGTCTGAGTGTCTGTGTGTCTGTGTGTCTGTGTGTCTGTGTGTCTGTGTGTCTGTGTGTCTGTGTGTCTGTGTGTCTGTGTGTCTGTGTGTCTGTGTGTCTGTGCGTCTGTGTGTCTGTGTGTCTGTGTGTCTGTGAGTCTGTGTGTCTGTGTGCCTGTGTTTCTGTGTTTCTGTGTGTCTGTGTGTCTGTGTGTCTGTGTGTCTGTGTGCCTGTGTGCCTATGTGTTTGTGTGTCTGTGTGTCTGTGAGTCCGTGAGTCCGTGTGCCTGTATGTCTGTATGTCTGTGTGTCTGTGTGTCTGTGTGTCTGTGTCTGTGTGTCTGTGTGTCTGTGTGTCTGTGTGTCTGTGTGTCTGTGTGTCTGTGTGTCTGTGTGCTGTTGTCTGTGTGTCTGTGTGTCTGTGTGTCTGTGTGTCTGTGTCTGTGTGTCTGTGTGTCTGTGTGTCTGTGTCTGTGTCTGTGTGTCTGTGTGTCTGTGTGTCTGTGTGTCTGTGTGTCTGTGTGTCTGTGTGTCTGTGTGTCTGTGTCTGTGTGTCTGTGTGTCTGTGTGTCTGTGTGTCTGTGTGTCTGTCTATCCGTGTGTCTGTGTGCCTGTGTGTCTGTGTGTCTATGTATCTGTGTGTCCGTGTGTTCGTGTGTCCGTGTGTTCGTGTGTCCGTGTGTCCGTGTGTCCGTGTGTCTGTGTGTCTGTGTGACTGTGTGTATGTGTGTCTGTGTGTCTGTGTGTCTGTGTGTCCGTGTGTCCGTGTGTCCGTGTGGCCGTGTGTCTGTGTCTGTGTGTCTGTGTGTCTGTGTGTATGTGTGTCTGTGTGTCTGTGTGTCTGTGTGTCCGTGTGTCCGTGTGTCCGTGTGGCCGTGTGTCTGCGTCTGTGTGTCTGTGTGACTGTGTGTCTGTGTGTCTGTGTGTCTGTGTCTGTGTCTGTGTGTCTGTGTGTATGTGTGTCTGTGTGTCCGTGTGTCCGTGTGTCCGTGTGGCCGTGTGTCTGTGTCTGTGTGTCTGTGTGACTGTGTGACTGTGTGTCTGTGTGTCTGGTTGTCCATGTGTCCGTGTGTACGTGTGTCTGTGTCTGTGTTTGTGTGACTGTCTCTGTGTCTGTGTGTCAGTGTACCTGTGTGTCTGTGTGTCTTTGTGTTTGTGTCAGTGTTTCTGTGTGTCTGTGTGTCTGTGTGTCTGTGTGTCTGTGTGTCTCTGTGTCTGTGTGTGTTTGTGTGTGTGTGTGTGTGTGTGTGTGTGTGTGTGTGTGTGTTGTGTGTGTGTGTGTGTGTGTGTGTGTGTGTGTGTGTGTGTGTGTAGTGTGTGTGTGTGTGTGTGTGTGTGTGTGTGTGTGTGTGTGTGGGTTTGTGTTTGTCTTTGTGTTTGTCTTTGTGTTTGTGTGTTTATATGTGTGTGTGTGTGAGTATGAGCGCGTGCGTGCGTGCGCGCGTGCGTGCGTGTGTGGGTGCGTGCGTGCCTGCGTGCGTTCGAGCGCGCGCGCGCGTGTGTGTCAACTTGAAATTTGGTTCACATGTAGATGTCAACTACCCAAAGCGACTGATTGTTTTTGGGGTCAGTGGGTTATGGGGAAAGGGGTAAAATTGGGGATAAGTACATTTTGTTTTTTTTAGATTTTTTCCCTTTTAATATGTGATAAGTAATATAGTTGTGAGTATATTTGTCCCTATGGTGTTTCCGTACAACGAACAGTTTACAAGATATTAGCAAAAAACCATCACTTTAAAAAACTTATTTTTCCTAAATATCTTAGGAACTACTTAACATTTTCAAATAGTGGAAATACCATTAGATATAAAATATAATTTCTCAGAAAAAGTGTTTCTGCAATTTTTTCTAAAATTTTGTCATTTTCTAAATATTTCCAAAAAACGCGATTATCGAACCCATCGTCACAACTTTTTTTGAAAGTTCGGTGAAAATCAAATTTCTGATCGATAAGCATTCTTGTTATTTTTTTTGTAAAGTTAATTGTTTTCGAGTTATTTACAAAAAAAAACGATTTTTTGATATGGAAGTATCGATACAATTTGCGACGGTTGTTTATAATGTTCCACTGAAGATGATTTCAAACGAAATCTAAATATATGTAAATTTGTTTTGAATTTGTTAATGTTGCATTAATTGATGTATTTACCGATTGATTATGCAATACATTGTACACAGAGTGAACCACGATCGACGTCACGGGGTTCTACGGCGTAGCGGCATATAATAGTTATCTAA